>BHFT01020737.1:0-25434 GCA_004320025.1 Laticauda laticaudata | reverse complement strand
AGATGGCAAGTGTTTTTCTCCATTTTACATCCTCTTTCCATCCGTTGGTGCAGTGTGACAGGGGCTTTACATTGTATGTTTTTTTTTATTTATTTTTGTCAAGCATGTATTAGATAACAGATATAATTAGGACATGGTTATGATAACATGAAATGGGTACGAATGAAAGGGGGACATTAGGACAGGGATGGTAGGCACGATGGTGCGCTTATGCACGCCCCTTACAGACCTCTTAGGAGTGGGGTGAGGTAAGCAATAGACAGTCTAAGGTTAAAGTTTTGGGGTTGTTCGTCGTTGTAGATGACTCCTGGTTTTTTTTTTTCCTGGGGTTGCTGGGTCTTTTGGTTTGCTTAGGATGTTTTGAAGTGCTTTAGTTGACCTGTGCTATGCTGATTCCATGTGGTTGTAGTACTCTGTTGGCAGTTTCTGAGATATTGATGTATGCAAGTGTAATTTTTTTAGGGTTTGTATTGGTTGTGCCATATTAGGTTGAGCGATCAGGGACTTTTTGATAAAGTTGTGTGGGTATCCATTTTGTTGGAATGTGTTGTATAGATGCTCCATTTCCTTTTTCTGCTGTTCTGGGGTTGTTTAAATAAAATCCTTACACAGCTTCTCTTGTGGGAGGTTGGGTTGTTGCCCAGTTAGTATGGATGGTTTTTCTGTAGATTTGCAGTTCTAGTTTGCCATTGTGGTCTCTGTTGATTCAGGATGTCCAGGAAGGGTAGCAAGAGACATCACCTATTCAAAGTAAAACTTCTTGCACTTAGCTTCTGTATTAGGTTAAAAAGGGGTTGAAGTGTGTGTGTGTGTGTGAATGTGTATGTTTTCTTCAGTTTTCGTGGGTATTTATATGTATGGCATTCAGCTTTGTTCGGGTATTTTCCCATGTCATTATAGTTGTGCTTTTAAAGTTGTAGCAACATTTCGGCAGAATCTCATCTGCCNTGTTCGGGTATTTTCCCATGTCATTATAGTTGTGCTTTTAAAGTTGTAGCAACATTTCGGCAGAATCTCATCTGCCACCATCAGGCTTCTGTATAGTGTTCGTCAATGAACACAATACAGAAGCCTGATGATGGCAGATGAGATTCTGCCGAAACATTGCTACAACTTTAAAAGCACAACCATAATGACATGGGAAAATACCCGAACAAAGCTGAATACCATACTCTTAAGTGTCCTTGATTCTAGAACCCACTCTCGAAGACAGTTAAAGATGTAGGAAAAATATAGGACATAATATAAATCAAGCAGATTGGGGGGAAAATTGGAATCGGAATTATAAATTAACAAGATCATCGGCATATAAAGAAAATATTTATACAATGTTTTATCAATGGTACCTACCTCCAATGAAGTTAGCTAAAATGTATCTCAACATGAATCCAGCATGCTGGAAGAGTAAAAAAACACAAGGTACTTTCTACCACATGTGGTGGTTTTGCCCAGAAGCACAAAGATATCGGACCAAAATTAGACAATGGTTACAAGAAATTGTTAAAGAACAAATAGAATTTGAACCGGAGTTATTTATGCTAGGAATATTTCAAAAGAAATATTGAGAAAAAGATTAAATATATTATATTACACATATTAACTGCGGCTAGAATATCATATGCACAATGTTGGAAGCATAATAACACTCCTCCTGATGAGTTGATAATCCGAAAAATCTTGGACTGTGCCAAAATGGATAAATAATACTAGTGATTTGTGATAGGAAACCCAGCATAATTATCTCGTTTGCTGTGTACACTGTCATTTTTGTGAATTATTATTTTTATTATTATATTAGAAAAGGGTTTGGTTCATTTACATTGCAATAACTGGTGATGCATGGATTGTAGACACGCAGCAAGAAAAAAATCACATATAGGGACAAATTGAAGTTGAGTGACTTTGGAAAAAGAAATCATGTGTTATCCCAATTGTAATTGGAGCCCTTGGAGCAATACCTAAAGGCTGCCTTGCTATTGGGAAGATGAACAAAAACTTCTGAACTGTATTAGCACTTGAATACGCTCAATGCCTACAAAAAAACCACTGTACGTTGAACAGCTTAATTCCACCGCGCGCGCTACGACTGAAGCAGTTCCCTAGCGGTCCTTGGTAGGACTCGAAGAGCTGTTGAGCTACCAACCCAGTCCAAAGGCTGTGAATCTCACTAAAGATAATAATATTAACAATATAACAATAACAAATAATAATACATATTATAATGCCTTTTGAAGACAAAAAGTCAAAAAGCTGAATGACAAAAAAAGAATTAATTTGAGAAGCGCAATTGCAAAATTTGGAAAAGCTGAAGGTTAATGCATGGCCAATACCTGAAAAGTATGAAGGGCCAAAGCTGAACAAAAAGTTTACTTGGAATTGGCTAAAATCAGGAATACTAGAAAAAAAAGAAAACTGAAGGCTTATATTTTGGCTGCCCTAACAACAAGCCTTAGCCAACAAATTGCGAATGAAGGTGAAGATTTCAGCAGTGTCACCAAACAACAGGCAAATGCTGCCTCTGTAATGAGAAAGATGAAAGCAGGTTGACCAATTTAATCAATGAATGCAGCAAAATTTCACAAACCTGCACCTACCTAGAACGCCAGTAACCGAGTTGCTGAAAATCAGTTTCACGTGAAACTGTGCCAAAATTTTGGATTTGAGTATAGTAGACAACTACTGGCGAAAGCATAGGTTGAGAAGGTTCTGGAGAATCTTGTGGGACTTCAGAATTCAGACTGACAGGCACTTGGCCCACAACACACCTGACAAAACAATAGTTGAAAAGGAAAAGGTTTTGTTCACTGACATTGCAATACCTGGTGGTGCACGAATTGTAGACATGCAGCAAGAAAAAAATCACAAAGTATCGGGACTTACAAACTGAAGTTGGGCGACTTCGGAAAAAGAAATTGTGTGTTATCCCAATTGTAATTGGAGCCCTTGGAGCAATACTTAAAGGGCTACTTCACTATTTTGAAATTCTAAATTTATCAGACTTGTATACCCTGATTCTACAAAAAAACCACCCTACTTGGAACAGCTTATATCCTCTGACGCTACCTGAACAGTTCCTAGGTCCTTGGTTAGGACTCAAGTGTTGAGCTGTCAACCAGCCCCAAAGGCTGTGAATCTCACCAAAGATTAACAACAATTAGCATTTGGACAGCTCCCTTCTTGCTCATCATTTTAAGAACTAATTAGTTTTGGAAGATCTTTTGTGCTGCACTTCTCTTAAAATTCAGAATAAAATCTTGGTTACAGCATGACAAATCTGAGAGGAAAAGCAAGTTGGAGGGTCTACCATTCAAAGTCCTGGAAGGCAAAAAGGCGATATTGAAACAGGTGGAGGGGAAATACAGCCGTGTGATTGTAGACCCATCCTTTTTTCATGCATTAACCCATATAAGAAAAGGAGGTGGGGCTTCACTCCACATGGTTGCAGTCTCTTTGGGTCCTGTCTGCAGACATCCCTGCTTCTGCCCAACCATTTTTTTTCTAAAATTGGCTTTCTGTACAGTCTGTGGTACAGCTGTACAAGCTGTTCATTGGCAGTGATAGAGTTGTCACTTTTTTGGTAAGGGGGCGGCGGCAGCAATCCCTATTGTCATTTGACAAAAGACACCAATTCTCTTTGCAACCACAGAAAGCGTTTCCCCCTAAAAGGAACATCCCCGGCATGGCAGATGCTCCCTGATGTCTACAGCGAAACAAAAAGGGCCTTGTAAAGTATTTTGGATGAAAACTTTTCAGAGAGCAGGAGGACATTGTACAATACATTGTTGCTTCCCCCCCCTCCATTTTTTTTCCCCTAAACACCATTTTTCCTCCCCCAGAGACAAATAAAAAGCCTTGATCATTATGGTTAGCTTCAGCAAATAGATACGAGAAATATTCTGTTGGTATGGCACGCAGACACTTTTTCGTGCATTATCCGCAAGATGTAAAAAGAGAACAAATGTGTGTGGTCATTATTGCACTGTTCGTGCTTTGAGGAGACAGCAGTATCCAAGAAATCAGGGAGATGCTGGTGCAAACAGGGAAAAGCACTGCCTGAGAAGCTCGCCCATTCCTTCACTGTTAACCCTGCTTAGAGTTTGCATCAAGCAATTCAGTCTCTGTAATCTTTCGAAGGTCACCCAACAAGGCTGAGAAGTTTCTGGAAGAGAGATGGCTTCTTTGTCCGTTTGAGGAAGATTTCAAGAGGAATGGAAGTAGATCTTTCAAGAATCCATCTCTACCATTCCTACATAAAACTACCTCAAAACTGGAAAAAAATGTAGAATCTACTCCAATGTTTCTCAACCTTGACAGTCTTAAGAAGTATGGACTTTTAGTGATTGGGAAACACTAATCTAATCCATCCCATTAAGTTAGTTCCTCTCCATTCATGGAGACATATGTGCTTGAAGGAGCTGTATCTGTAGTGTCTTGCCTCCTCCGCCTTCCCCATCACAAAATAACCAAGTTCCTCGTCAAAAAACAACCAAGTTAAACTTGGTTCTGTGTCAGTGCTAGCATTCATCCTACTAGGTAGACATGTAGGGGAGAGGATCCCTTTCAACATTTTTTTTTTGTGAGATGACACCCAAAGTTGGGTACAAATATGAGGTCACCAGGAGTCATCTTTGACTGGAAAACTGATCAAATGTTTGTTTTATAACCCCTAAATGCAATAAACATGAGAGGATTTCTGAGTAGAAGGAGCTAATTTGATGACAGAACACTTGCAAGCCCTAGTATCCACAGGGAACAAGTAATGTCATTTGTATCATGACATCATCATACAAATGATGGGGATTGCTGATGTCATAACAAAAGTGGTATTGTCCTGACTTCTACCAGAAGGCATTTCTTCCTCAAAACTCCCAGTCAACTAAGTTAAATAAGAACCATAATCGAGATGTCAGAGAAACAGTTGTCAATTTAACAATGAAGGACCTCAATGCTTATATCCTATTGGGGGGGGGGTGTCACTCTGTTTCAGCCCAGCCCTCCTCACAGGGTTGTTGTTGTGGAGAAAATAAGAGAAGGAAAGAGTATTCGGTAGACTCGTCTTGAGTTATTTACAAAAATTAAAGTGGAATATAAATAAATATATTATTATCAGCACCCACATATTCATATTGTTATATTAAGTCACACAGTTACAGTCAGAGAGGGTTTTTGATGGGGCATTATATCCACTGCTCTTTTTTATGTGTCCTAATGTCATGGGCGTGTAATAGAAAGCGTAAATTTAAACAAATTTGACATCTCAAACGGCTTTTTTTGCTGACCAAGCACTAATCTTCCTTCTTTGTTTGCGAGACTGGTGTGTGCCATCTAGTGGTCCTTGTGGGTATTGTTTCAACTCACATCTTAATTTTATTAGAGAAAGTGTTTTTCTTTCTTCCTTCATAGTGGTCTGCAACAGTTGTGGAATTGCTTAATTACTGTCAGGAAATCCCAAATCTCAGTCTTACTTTGCCCGTGCTTACTTATTACTCTTTAAAAAAGTAAATTTCCCTGAGTTATTTGTCTCTTATTAGTATTGGATTAAACATCCACTTTATTGGTTGCTAAAGTAAATAAGTGTTAGGAGTAAACAAAATAAGAATGTATTATTATTATCAACTCTTTTATTAATTAAACATGAAACTCAGTCAACTGAACATTTTAAAATATATCACAAATATCACTGGCTGGCACTAATGGTCGATATGGGTTGCTGCCAGAATCCTAGGTATTATTATAAACTTTTATTCATTGAACATGAAACTAAGTCAACTGAACATTTAAAAATGTATCACAAATTATTATTAATTTATTATTATATTTATCCATCATCATCAACATCATCTTTCTCAGGCCAATAAAGAAGACCAGTAAATGTCAAGGCTAAATTAATGACAATTCTTTGGGTGAGAGAAAATATTTTCTGGG
Organism: Laticauda laticaudata; assembly: GCA_004320025.1. Lineage (NCBI taxonomy): Eukaryota > Metazoa > Chordata > Lepidosauria > Squamata > Elapidae > Laticauda > Laticauda laticaudata. The sequence continues at coordinate 19,509 of BHFT01020737.1, read as the reverse complement.
CTCATCTTGGAAGATAAGTAGGACTAGCCCTGGTTTGTACTTGTATGGGAGATCTCTCTCAAAAAAAAATCCAGTGTTGTAGGGTAGACAGATTTCAAAAAAGCATCTAAGAAAGAGGCAGGGCCAATCATGAAAGAGGCAGAGTTAGAGAGCTTAAAGTTGGTTGACATTGCCAAACAATGCAAAAAGGAAGCAAAAACTGTGTTTGTATTTCTGGCATAGCTAGATGTTCTGGAATAGTAAGCCTCAATAATAAATATATAAGTTATTAGATATTTACACGCATATGAACTCTTGATGGACACAGTGATTGAATTTTTATGTGATATTTATACATATAACTGCAAGTATTTGTGTACATATGTGTGTTCCTTGGATGGATGGATGGATATATGGATAGATGGATGGATGGATGGATGGCAAACAAATGGACATTACCTATCATGAGATAGTTGTGGTTTGATGAGATTTTCTTTTCTTTTTTAAAAGAATTTTATTAAGTTTCAAAAATAAAGTTAAAATACAAACTTATGACACAAAGAGAAAAGTAGGGAAAGGGAACAGTAAGGAAAATTTTAGACACAACAATCCCCTCCCACCCAAAAAAATAACATAAGGGAAAAAATTACTTCCAGCTCTCTTCAATATAGATATTGTTATAAGATAAAATAAACTCTATTTTTAATTTTTTTTTAAAAAAGATACAAAAATATGAATGATATACATAAGAGTCAAATAATATATAGTATCATAGTCTCTAAGCCTAAATAAAAAAATATAACCCATAACTACATCATAATGTCACTCCCATAAGTACACATATTATTAAATATTCAATGACTTGGCCTGGGGATATGATATGAATGGCTTCAGGAATAGTTTTAAATGGTAGTAATTTTTCTTCTAATTATTTTATAGACTTGTTTATTGTTCTGTCTTTTGAAAGAGATAAAATTTAGAAGGATTGCCAGTTACTAAAAGAATGACTGCATAGCACGTAAAGTCTCAATTAGAAACAAACCACCCAAATGGTTTGAACATAAATTTTTTTTAAAGAGCTAAAAAGTTATCTGAGAAGGCTGATTGAAGAGAAAATAAATTGGTGTGCTAAATTATGAAGTGTTGTTTTAGAAAGGATCCCACTTGTGGAATTACGATCTATGACTTGTGGACTTCAACTCCCAGAATTCCTGAGCCAGCATGTCTGGCTCAGGAATTCTAGGAGTTGAAGTCCACAGTTGGCTCAGGAATTCTGGGAGTTGAAGTCCACAAGTCATAAAAGGGCCATGGTTCCCCACCCCTGCTCTAGTGGGACTAGACTTGTCACAACAAATCAGGGAGGATTCGAGACTCACAGCACTAACTAGATCAGAGTAAATATATTTAAAAAGCAAATAGGAATTTGAATACCTCAGCAAATGCCAAGCCAACACCTGGTTGGCATTTTCTTGGCTCAGAAGTGATCAGAGTTGGATTTTGCTAGCACTTTGATGAGAGACCACCAGGAATTTCTGAGCTGTAGAGCCCTCCCCCCCCCAAAAAAAAACACAAAACACCCCTGATTATGGCAATCGGTTTCCAAAAAAACTATGTGAATGCAGTTGTGAAATCACCTGGATTTAAGCCCAGCTTGACTTTTAGGATATTGCGTGGGATCAGCTAAAGGAGAGAAAAAAACCATCAAAAAAGACACTTTCTTTTACCAGTTGTGGTAACAGTTTTCTTGTTGCTTTCACTGGTGTCAAATTAGAGTTCTTGCAGCAAAGGCTTTATGAATAATTGACTTGGAGAACAGCATGCTGTGGAACACCATGGCAGCAACATTCTGCTTCTTTCTTGACAACTTGAAGACTTCCTTGTGCTCCGTTAATGAAGGTTGCACAACCCAAAAGCTTTGTTCCAGGAATTAAATGCACAGAAACACCCACATTGCAGTAAATCCATCGAGCAGCACAATATCCTGAAAGTCACGAGTCCCCAATCTTTAAAAAATGTTCTTATTTTTTTTCATCCATGCTTTGTAGAGCTGAACCTTTCTGTGGCCAGGTTCCCAACATTTGGCATCACCCAGGTTAGGTTTTTCTCTCATTGGGGTCCTTGGGGATGGGGGTGCTGGGACCCTCAGGCTGACTGAGCATCCTGGGAGTGAGGTGTCAACATGCCTGAAGATCATTCATTAATTCATTTAATCAATTTGCATAGCTGCCCATTTCAGCAAGTGACTCTGGAGCAATGAGCAATCATTCCATCCTAAATGTGGGTAGGAACTTCTCACCTGTTGTTAGGTTGCTCTTGCACTATTTATGAACAATTGTTTCGTGAGCAACTTTTTCAATTGGGAAAATCTACTTTCCCTATGCCAAACTCTGCTACTGACCTATTTACTAATGTCTGGTTTTGTAGAATCTAAACACTTTCAAATTTGAGAAACAATGTATGCTAAAAGAGATCAAACAGGTGGATAAAAATTTCAATTTTTTTCCAATTCAGAATTTGAGCTGGAAAGGATCTTTGAGTCCCTTCTCCCTGTTCAAGCATTTATACCATTCCAGGCAAAAGGCTGTCCATTCTCTTCTTAAAAACCTCCAATGATGAAGCACTCACAACTTCTGAAGGCGAGCTCTTCCACTAGTTAATTCTTCTGTCAGGAAATTTCTCCCTAATTCCAGGTTTTGCTTCTCTCCTTGATTAGTTTCCATCCATTGTTTCTTGTCTGGTACTTTGGAGAATAATTTGACCCCACTCTTCTTTGTGACAGCCCCTCAAACAGGGCTGGGATTCGAAATTTTTAACAACTGGTTCTGTGGGCAGGGCTTAGTTGGTGGGCATGGCTTGGTGGTCATGTGACTGGGTGGATGTGGCTTGGTTGGTCATGTTATTGGCTGGGTGTGTGGCCAACTCAGTATCACTCACATTGAGGCATGCATCTCCTCGCCTGGCCTCTCATGACTGTGGGGATGCTGCGACAGTCGTAAGTGTGAAAAAGGGTCATAAGTCACTTTTTTCAGTGCCATTGTAACTTTGAATGGTCACTCCACACAAGCAAAGTACCAGCAAAGGAGGGAAAAAAAACTCCAGAGACGTTCCTGAGACAGGAAGTCTAGTCCTGCCAAGAATGTAATGTGGGTTAACGGAGAGGCAGTTTCTGTAAGCAACACCAGAATCTTTCCTTCCGACAGGATTAGGCCAGGAATTTCTTCTAATAACCGGTTCTCTGAACTGCTTAGAGTGTTAACAACCGGTTCTAACAAATAGGTGCGAACTGGTAGAATCCCACCCCTACCCTCAAATACTGAAAGACTGTTATTATGTCACCTCTAGACCTTTTCTCTAGATTAGCCATGCCCAAATCCTGCAAAACATGTCAAATTGAGTTACAAAACATCTGGTTGGCTGCATGATCAATCATCATCATAATAACAACCCACAAGCAACACCCAGTTTCAAATTTGGTACATGCAAGGATGTGAAGACAAAATGACTGCAGCTGTTAGGGTTTTTTTTAGTTTTTCATATAATTAGAAGAAATAAGTAGAAGTAATAAGACATGCTGCGTATGTATTTGTGAACATGATTTCCATTCCTTTCGATTGCATTAAAGGGTTAGGAATGTGGTAGTTTGGGAGATGAGATAAGTATTTAGTGGGGAATAGGTCTTACTTTGGCTCCGTAGGTGTTGTCAGATTTATTAAGCAAGACCTTAACTAGTCTCAATAAATTTACAAGGACTTTCAAAACTGATGAAATTTTTATCCTTGAGCAAAATGTTTCATGCCAGGTGCCTTAAGCACTGATATAGCCCAACATTTTTGTTGTTGACAACCACAGAACAGATAGGATTAAACACAAGTTTGCAGTTAACATATATATATATATATGATGAAGGTTGGACTGACCTGAGAAGCAATTAAGTCCTGGTTTTTCTAAGCAGAGAATCTGAGATTAAAATTTGCTTTTCTCAATAGCCACATGAATCTCCTAAAACCTCAGTGCACATTGGCCCTCAACGCTTTCCTCCCAAAATAAAATGCACGACTCTAATGACTCAATTTAATTACAGTTATTGTTTAAATTCTTGAGAAGCTGTTGAACAGAGAACAGGATGTCCTCAGGGAGAGGGTTGAAAAATTCAAGATGGCAGCCATGTCTGTAAAATCAAAGTCTGTTCCTTTTTAACATGTTTCGTGCCTGCACACATGAAAGGAGAGTTTTTTTAAAGTCCTGTTGAGGGCAATCCCTGGCTCAGAAACTGAACTTAAAAAGAAGCCAGCATAAATTGAGGCCAATAGATGAAAAAAATAAGTTGTAAATGAATGTGTGTAATGGAAGCAGTGGCTAAAATATAGAAAATCTCATCTTGTCTTCCTACATTTGGTGTTTCAAGCTTATTACTCTGAGAAAGAGATGAACCTTTTGAGGCAATAGATCAAATTCCCAAAACCGTAAGCAACAATAATATAAATATTCCACCAGGTTTTGTTGGAATGCCATCTAAAATAGGGGCATTCAAACTCCGATAAGCTTGATAATATCTCTAATTTTCCCTTCAAAAAAAATCCAAAAGGGAAAAAGCTGGAGATAGATTTGGGTCATCACCTGCTATTTTTAAGTTCTTGGCAGCTAAATAAACAATTTTCATTCACTGTGTTTCCCATCTGCCAAAAAAGTTGCCTGAGTTACAATTAAATTAAATTGTTAGTGAGTGGGAAGAGAGAAATTAACACTAAGCTGTACATTTTCAGCATCAGTGGCATTTTTCATATTACATAGTTCTGCCTTATGTAAGGCCATATAAATGGTTCCTCCTGTTTCTGATAATTGTGACAGACGTGCGTATCATCTATACATCTGGGATTGGTCTGTTACACCAAATATTCCTAATCTGTGCCATATGGAGCCTGAATTCTGAATTTGTCAACTCCAAATTTGCCATGAATTTGGCAACTGTAGAAGACTTCATTGCTAGCTGTTCTTCTCTTCTCTTCTGTTTTTTTATAATACTGACTTTTTAAAGTGTTGTTTGTTAGCATTTTGCTTGTTGTTTTTAAATATGTGGTTTTATCCACTTCTTGGGCTCCACTCAAGAGTCACCTTTGGTGAGATGGACCTTTGGGGGAAATAAAAATAAAGCAACAGATGTAGGGGGAAGTTGAACATTGTTTAAAATCTTGTTGGTCCAAATAGTTTTTAAGCCTTCTAAGTAAAAACTTCTGAAAGTTCTTTACCAGGAAATCAGGTTTTGTCCCAAACCGTTATGCATTTTATATTTTTTTTCTTTGCAGTTGAGATTGCGGATTCCAAGATGTCGTATTAGGAAGAAGGTAAACCAAGAATCTCCTTCCTTTCTCCATAAGAGCATTGTCAAGATACATCGGAATAAGAGACTGTTCACCAAACTCAGGTTCTTAAAATGTGGATCATGAGAGCAAATACTAGTTGGTACACAGAACAGAAAGCATCCCTAGACAGTATTAGAATAACTCTGCTTTGCAATGCCCATTGTAATTTTCTTAGCAGAAAAACACATCAAATGTAAACGTACACTGGGAATCTAAACAAGTACAAAGTCCTACAAGCCTGTATTTTATATTTTTTAATATTAAAAAATACATGCATGTATTTAGAATAGAATAGAATAGAATAGAATTCTTTATTGGCCAAGTGTTATTGGACTCACAAGGAATTTATCTTTGGTGCAAATGCTTTCAGTGTACATAAAATAAAAGATACATTCATCAAGAGTTAAGAATCATAAGAATCGCTTAATAATAGTCGTAGGGTACAATAAGCAATCAAATCATACTAGGAAACAGTCAATATAAATTGTAAGGATACAAGTGACAAAGTCATAAAGTCACAAGTGGGAGGGGATGGGTGATGAGTGATGAGAAGGTTAATAGTAATAGTAGTGCAGGCTTTTTAAATAGTTGGACAGTGTTGAAGGAATTATTTGTTTAGCAGAGTGATGGCATTCAGAAAAAAATTGTCCTTATGTCCAGTTGTTCTGGTGTGCAGTGCCCTATAGTGTCATTTTGAGGGTAGGAGTTGAAAAAAATTATGTCCCAGATGTGTGGGGGTCTGTAAATATTTTCACAGTCCTCTTTTTGACTCGTGCAGTATACAGGTCCTCAATGAAAGACAGATTGGCAGTAATTGTTTTTTCTGCAGTCCTAATTACTCTCTGAAGTCTGTGTCTCTCTTGTTGGGTTGCAAAACCAAACCAGACAGTTATAGAGGTGCAGATGACAGACTCAATAATTCCTCTATAGAACTGTATCAGCAGCTCCTTCATTTATTTATATCCCACCTTTCTGATTTTTACAAATAACTCACATTGCTGTGGCTTCTATCAGATACACTAGATGTGCTAGTAATATCTGCTTTTTAAGATTGGAATCTATATTCTGTTGGCCCAAGAATTATTCAGATCCCTTTCACCTGCTGATTATAATATTTCAGTTTTCAAGATTAAAGGTTCTCTTAACAGCGAATAAATTAAAGTTCAAGGCTAAAATGCAAACAGTCACTATCCAGGCAGTTCTGGGGTAACCGGACCAGCACCTGCAAACAATTATTTGCTACTGTGGAAAGTTTGTGTTTTTGTCTTACAGATGCCAAGGAGGTAACACTGCAAATGGGGGAACAGCGACGGCCTGGAATTTAGACTGTCCTTTGGGGTGAGGTAGTAGGTTGTATAGTTTTAGGGTTAGACCCTGACTGTCAGATAACTATACAATCTACTGTCTTTCCTGAAGTGGCTGTAATAGCAACACAGAAGGCATCATCCCACCTTTTAGAAACCGTTATTATTATTATTATTATTATTATTATTATTATTATTATTATTATTATTATTATTATTATTATTTAAAAGCTTAGATAGAAGATACAGTGAAATATTAGAAATTTGAACAACATTACAGTCCAATAGCTTGTTTCTTATAATAAACCCCCTGATGTTATGATGGTGGCTGCACCCCACCTCTTTCCACCTGCCACAGCACACATACACACTCAAACACCCCACAGATACCCCAGTCCTCCCTCAATCATGTCTTTTTGTGTGCACTGTACACAGAATGAACTCTTCTTGGGTCCAGATTTATAAATTTAACTTAACAATGGACTGGGGGTTTTTTCCAGAAAGAAAAAAAAAACTCTTGCAGAATTTAAGAGGACAAAAAAATATTTTCCTTTGCGTAGTAATTACCTAAAAGCTTTAAAACTTCCTTGTGGGTGCAAGTATCAGTCTAAAAGTAATGGAATGGCTATCCCAAAATTGATGTTGACAAGAATTATTCCTAGTCAGTGCTCCTGGTTGGCAGACTGCAGATCAGGAGACATTCCCGTTTTGAATTCAGCTGATGGAGGAGGAGAAAGAGGAAGTTGTGAGGTAATTCCTCAGAGTTAGGTGGTGATCCAGAGCTTTAAGATGAGGAGGTCCCTGAAGGTGCTAATATTGTTGCTTTCTTTATCATTTGTTTAAATTTTTCACTTATACACTTCCTGCTTTTCCCAGTGATCTTGCAACCTAATGTTTTTAAATATTTTAAAATTTTATTAATAATGTACAGCTAACAAAAAGAATTGTCCATTAGTGATCACCCAGGAAGAAAGTACAATTTATATTACAATGTTTTAAATAAACTGGAAAAAAAGAAAAAAAGAAACTAAGGGAAAAAGTGAGATCCATGTGATGTCCATATATTAATGTAAGCCTTATTATTAAAACTAGACCACATGAAAACATCTGAGCCACCTTTTCAGTTTTAGAATATAAAAACATTTCAAAAATCTATCAACACTGCTCTTAAATTTATTCCCTACTTCAGGAGGGTACATTTTTCTTATTTGGGTAAAACAATTCTTAACCAAGCTCCAGACTTAATAGCATGAGTTCTTCATAAAATACCAATTTTCCTCTTTTAGGTAAATAATTCAACATCACGTTTACATCCATCCACAGTGTTCTTTATTCTTTTTCAACTGTATATTGTAACTTGAAATCAGAAAGGAAGCATGATCGCACATGACTAAATCATGTGAGTCAGAGTTATCCCTAAGTTTCTCATGACATTGATCTTCCCACCAAGGAGGAACCAGATCCAGCATTAAAGTTCAAGATAAGCTGAAGCTTCATCCACCTTTCCAGCAGGGTGAGGTAGTAGGTTGTGTGGTTTCAGGGTAGTAATTTTGCCCCAATCAGGAGTTAACTATACAACCTACTGCCTTCCTTGAGGAGGCAGTTGTGCAACCTCTAACCCTACATAGGTTTTATGCTACATTCACACTTTGAAAATCAACCAAGCAAGGAATGAAGCTGAGAATTTCCTAGAAGAAAAAGCCATTCTCTCCATTGGAGTCTTTGCAGCTTTTCACCCAGCTCAAGATACCCTTTCCAAGTTTTCTGTATTTCAGAATCAATGGGTATGTGAGTATTAAAAATTATTCTCTTTGTCAAAGCCTTTGTATCAATAAATCCTTCTGAACTTGCCAGTCAAGGCATGTTTCTAGAAAGCCTCTTAATTATCTCAAAGCTGAAATAAAAGTTTTTGTGTTTTCAAGTATTGGTCTTAAGTGTCATTAGAACTGAGTTAAACTGTCATGGTTGTCTTTTTTCCCAGGGCCGCTAATTGACTTACATTCAGGTCTAGCATAATAGGAGGGGAAAAACTGACACAAAACAGAAATATTTCAGTTTTTATTACAGAGATGACCAGGTGAGTCCAGGTAGATGCAGTCCATAACATCTTTCTATAGGAGCACAGGTGTGTGTGTGTGTGTCCCCTAAAAAGTCAGGATGATAGCCACGATGGCATGATTTTATTGGCAACAAAGACACACACAAAGAATGACTCTTGCGGTTGTGATTGCCTCCTGGACTTTTTCAACCCACGCACAGAGACACCCCTGCTTGGAAACATTCAGACAGCGAACAGAAACAGCCCTGGAGGCTCTTGTGAAAAACAGCAGCCGGGAGGAGGAAGATTTTTGAAGTACTAAAAACTCGAGCAGAAATCTCAGCCTTTGTGTTACGCTGCATTAAGAGTCAAAAGGCACTGAGTCTTGGTGAGAAAATTGGCTGTAAAAGCTCTCCTTAAGTACGAACCTATCAATATTTTTCAGTACATCGAGGAAAGGCCTTCTAGCAAAAATATTTTGATCCAATTCATATTGTCATGCTTGAATGCCTAGTTAAAAAGTCACCTGCATTTTTTTTGTGAAAGGGAGGAGGAGGACTTTTTCTGAATGGTATCCCACAAACCAGGGGTGGGATTCTACCAGTTCGCACCGATTTGCTAGAACTGGTTGTTAACATTCTAAGCAGTTCAGACAATTGGTTGTTAGAAGAAATTACTGGCCTAATCCTGTAAGGAAGGCAGGAAGGAAACATTCTTAAGCCAGGAAGTGAAACCATTTGGCTGTTGCTTGCCAGAAAACTGCCTCTCGCATTAACCCTTATTACATTCTCTGGCAGGACTGTCTCGTAGGAACATCTCTGCGGTTTTTTTCCGCCCTCTGCTGCTGGTATTTTGCTTGTGTGGAGGCCATGCTTAAAGTGGCTTATGACTTAATGACCCTTTTTCACACTTAGCGCACCAACTAAGGCCATGCCACCAGAACCAGTGTCTGTGAAAAAATTTGAATCCCACCCCTCCACCAACTGTTCTCAGAGCAGCACTCTAGGTTTGCTGCATACAGAGAGATGCAGAGCTAGGAGCCTCCAACCTTGGTGTGATGACCCAGAGTGTAACACCAAATGTAACAAATCCAAAATGTAAATAAATGGTCCCTTAATACCTCCAACTTTCGTCCCACGTGTCACAATTATTCTCAGTTGCAAATAAAACATACTCAAAACACGTCTTCAAAAGAGAAGCCCAGTACAGTTCAAACTTAATGAGCTACGATAGAGTGAAATAAAAAACCAAACCAAACTACAATGATGAAGATTCCCACAACAGAGCAGGATAAGTAATTACCACAATTCAGGAGATAATATATGGCGCTTAGTCTCTTTGAAAGGGACGCCAACCAAGATTAACTTAAGCCCAAAATAAAGCATGCTTTGCTCTGTGCAACATTGTGTTGTAATCGTCGCTCTCATACTAACTTAGTTCCCTACTGCCAGCAAACTAATCTCTGTGCAACCAAATTGATAGGGACTGGGACGAGCGCATATGCTGCCGCGTTCCTGCTCTCGTAACCCAAGTTGTTTCCTTCTCCGTTCCTCCCTGCCTGTCCTAGGATGGAGAGGGGATGGGCCTGGTTCTTCCTCTGACTGCTCAGCTGGCCTCTGCCTTTCTCCAGCCTCCTCCACAACCTCCAGAGCCACACCTCCACTACCTGTCGGCTATTCCTCCTCTCCCTCAGAGTCCAACTGTACCAAGGTCATGACACTTGTCAACTTAACAGAGCCAAATGCATTATGGAAATTATTTGAAAATGGTTGAAGAAAGATTGTGGCAAACACCAAGCAGGAATAATCAGCAGAACCAGCTAAAAAGCTATTTTGAAGAAATGTCGATCTGGGTTCAGTTCCAAGTGGTGAGAAACACTGGAAACTTGGAAGCTGGTTGGAAAGGTGGCTTAATGGTGAAACTGAATCACCAAGCACATGTGATTCTGGGTGACCATATTGGAGGGGGGAGAGGAGACAGATTAATGCCTTCTCTTGAGCTTTGAAGTTGAGCTTCCTGTTCCTGTGCCAAGAGCATGTATTCTATTGGTTGCAGTCTGACTCTCATGTGGAGTCATGTTTTGTCTGAATCAAGTTTGCTGAAACCTTGCTGGGTGATATAATGAAGGGGCTTGGTTGTGCCATGTGGTTAGCTCTGCTGATAGATAATCCTATTATGTCCTGGAGGGTCATGTCTTAGTCCCATCACCCTGGAGCTGGAGGCCTTTTGTCTTGTAGATAGACTGATCCAGTCTTTCCTAATGGACACCAAATATCTGCTGGGGGCAAGGAACTGCTCTTTGTCTTTAAAAACATGCTTCTCCTTTTCTCATCCACTGAAATAAAATATTCTGCCTTTTAAAATATTCCTCAAATGTTTCATTCTTCTAAGAGGGGCGGGTGCTTTCATGAATACCAAGTCCAGTTTTTAAGGGACCAAACTTTTCATGCACTTGCAACGCAAGTGCAGTCCAAAAAGTCAAGATGGCAACCATAAGATGGAAGCCCTGCCCCTTTTTGATCCTGGTTGTTGTGAATACTTCTGCCTCCAGCTCACCTCTACTGAGGACTTCCTTTCCCCCTGAGGTAAAGTCATATCCAAACTATGTTGAACATCTGCTAGGGAAAAATGTAAAGGTTTTTGGTCAATTGACTGTGAAGTAGGTGGTCTTCAGCAGGTTTGGATCAGTTCTGGTAGCGGAAATTTTGAGTAGTATGGAGAACTGGCAAATCCCACCTCTGACTGGCCCTGCCCCCTATCTCTTCTGTGCTTCCCATTGAGTCCCAGCTGATTGGCTGGGTCTTCTTTGGTTGTCCAGCACAGGAGAACGGAACTGGAAAGCAGGTTAGTGGGGAGGGAATGGGGATTTTGCAGTAACCTTCCCCTGCCACACCTTCCAAGCCACACCCACAGAACCAGTAGTAAAAAAAAATTGAATCCCACCACTGCTGTGAGGGTATCCTATTGGTGTAGGAAGGAAAAGGATTTCATCTCCTTTTAAATGAAGTCACTTTCCTGCTTTATAAAAAGTTGCTAGGGCTCACGCTCTGCGGTTCTGTTCTCCACTAAACTCCACCCAGGTTGATTTATAAAGCTCCATGATCTCATTGGGTTACGTAGTGCTGTCTCAGTTAATGCTCACTGCAGGTTTCAGATTTATTATAGCTTTTAAGCCAGTCTGCATTGTACATGATGAAAAATAACACTTAAAGGAAGAGAGAGAGGAACAACGCTCAGAGGGACCAAAGCCATTGGAGTGGCACAACGTCTAGAGATGGAGAGCCATTTTCTGTCCCTGCATTTTTGAGCTTTGATTAAAGACAGAATCAGCACGTGAGCTAAAAAAAAGACACTATGGTACAGTGGTGGGATTCAAAATGTTTTACTACCGGTTCTGCGGGCATGGCTTGGTGGGTGTGGCTTGGTGGGCATGGGCAGGGGAAGGTGACTGCAAAATCCCCATTCCCTCCCCACCTCACTAACCTGCTTTCCAGCTCCATTCCCCTGTGCAGGACAACCAAAGAAGACCCAGCCGATCAGCTGGGACTCAATGGGAGGCAGAGAAGAGATGGGGGCAGGGCCAGTCAGAGGTGGGATTTGCCGGTTCTCTGAACTACTCAAAATTTCCGCTACTGGTTCTACAGAACCTGTCAGAAGTTGCTGAATTGGACCGTCTCTGCTACGGTGGCCTTCCCATTGAAAGCTCAGATACATATTGAGCAAATCGGAGCACGTAAAAATGAAGTCTCTTTCAAGTCAAGTTTGGCTTTCAATGACTGGAAACATCCATGTCGCTTTCTTCAAAACACTTAGCACATTGCTTTATATTTGCACTCTTTAGAAACATTTTCTGGGGCTTCCTGGCATTTCCCATTCAAATATTAACCAGGTCTGACCCTGCTTAGCTTCTGGAGATCAGTCAAGGCAGAAACAAGGAAAGCAGAATGTCTGGGTATCGCATTTTAGACTTGGTGTTTCTCAACTTGAAAATGTGTGGATTTCAACTCCCAGAAGGCGGCAACCAGTATGCTCATTTAGAAAATCTGGAAGTTGACTTCCACATATTTTCAAGTTGTCAGGGTTAAGAATATTGTCTCAGACCCATTCTGACAAATAGATATTATTCAATTCTTGAAATATATAATGGATGGGTCAAACATTACACCATCTGCAAGAACCACAGCTAAAAGAAAATTAAATTAGAGCTGTCCCCCCCCCCCTTTTTTTGTGTGTGTGTGTGTGTACTCTTGGCTTTCCCAGGTGATCAATATTTTCTACAATAGGCTACCAGTTAAAGCAGGGCTGTCAAACTCCGGCCCCACAGGCCAGATGCGTCATGCACTGGCCCCACCCACGCCTGGTTTAGTGAAGGGGGGAAAAGTCCCAATACATCACGTGGTGATGACGTGAATTTGACACCCCTGAGTCAAAGGATACCACTATCCAGAGGTAACATTCAGCCAGTTCTGACAGGTTCTGGAGAACCAGTAGTGGAAATTTTGAGTAGTTTGGAGAACCGGCAAATCCCACCTCTGACTGGCCCCGCACCCATCTATTCTCTGCTTCCGGAGTCCCAGCTGATTGGCTGGGTCTCTTTTGTTGCCTTGCTCAAGAGAACGGAGCTGGAAAGCAGGTTAGTGGGGTGGGGAGGGAATGAGAATTTTATAGTATCCTTCCTCTAGTGTGTGGAGGGAAGGGAGATTTTTGCAGTATCCTTATCCTGCCATGCCCACCCAGCCATGTCCACCAAGCCACACCATACCACACCCACCAAGCCATGCCCACAGAACCGGTAGTAAAAAAAATTGAATACCACCACTACCACCATCCACATAGCCACAAGATGGTGTCAAAGAGCTGAAGCTCTCTGTCTTTCTCCCCCTGTGTGTGTGTGTGTGTGTGTGTGTGTGTGTGTTTGTGTGCTTGCTTGTAGCTATACAGACTTTTGAAGTCCAGATCAAGTTGCCTTATTTAGTGGCTTCCAAACTATCTATCCTAAGACCAGCAATCCCCAATATTTTGGGCACTAGGAACCGGTATCAAGGAGAGAAGTTTTTTTCCATGGACCAGAGGGGTGTGTGGTTTCAAATGTTGCCTGCATCCTGCAAATGGGACTTCGCTTGTTTGTGCAGCCTGGTTTCTGGCATGCCGTAACCCATTGCTGGTCCATGGACCAGAGGTTGGGCACCCCTGCCCTGAGACCATATTGTAGGAGGAGAGGCCAAAAATCAGGAGAAGTCAGATAGCTCCTTCTTCAACAAACACGTTTTATTAAAAGTCAGAACTTTTGAAAATCTATACAGTGTTTCTCAACCTTGAGAAAACTGGCTGGGGAATTCTGGGAGTTGAACTTCACATCTTTTCATGTTGCCAGGGCTGAGAAACACTGATTTAGCCCACCCCCACTCCAGCCCCATGCATCTGGTGAAAGAGCTCTGCTTTGTTACAAAAGGTACTTCCAGCTTTTTTGTGTGTCCAAGAAGGTGAAAAAAGTCAACTGGTGCTTGCCAGATGCTTCTTTCCCCATTCGTCTCCATTAAGCCACATTTTATTGTTACCTCTAAATTACTTAGGATGCTTTACCTCAGCTTAAGTTCTCAAATCCACCTCCAATTTCTCTTTGGCTGAAAGATTAGGACAATTTTAATTAAAACAGACGGTGCTGTAAGAAGAGAAGAAGGTGTATAAAATGCCAATACAGTCCTACCAGTAGGCTGCATTCACAGAGGGATAGAATCAAGATCACATGAAATATTAGTAGAATAGAATAGAATAAGAATTAGAATAGAGAAGAATAGAATAGAATTAGAATAGAAAATATGGAATAGAATAGAATAGAATAGAATAGAATAGAATAGAATAGAATAGAATAGAAAAGATGGGATGGGATGGGATGGGATGGAGTAGAATAGAATAGAATAGAAATAGAATAGAATAGAAATAGAATAGAATAGAATAGAATAGAATAGAAAATATGGAATGGGATGGGATGGAGTAGAATAGAAATAGAAATAGAAATAGAAATAGAATAGAATAGAACAGAATAGAATAGAAAATATGGAATGGGATGGAATAGAATAGAATAGAATAGAATAGAAAATATGGGATGGGATGGAATAGAATAGAACAGAACAGAATAGAATAGAATAGAATAGAATAGAATAGAATAGAATTCTTTATTGGCCAAGTGTNAATAGAATAGAATAGAATAGAATTCTTTATTGGCCAAGTGTGATTGGACACACAATGAATTTGTCTTGGTGCAAATGCTCTCGGTATACATAAAAGAAAATATACATTCATTAAGAATCAAGAATATAACGTACAACACTTGATGATAGTCACAGGGTATAATAAGCAAACAATCATACTAGGAAACAGTCAATATAATCGTAAGGACACAAGTGACAAAGTTACAGATATACAGTCACAAGTGGGAGGGGATGGGCGATAAGTACAACCTTTTAATGTCTTTGTGAGGCCACACTTGAAGTACTGCATCCAATTTTGATCGCCACGGTGCATAAAAGGTATTGAGACTCAAAGAGTGCAGAGAAGAGCAACAAAGATAATTAGGGTACCAGAGGCTAAAATATACAAAGAATGGTTGCTGGAATGAGGTGTGAAAAGATGGGACTGGGGTGACATGATAGCAGCATTCCAATATTTGAGGGGCTGCCACAATTTTTTGGGGGGTGTCAATTTATTTTCCAAAGCACCAGAAGATAAGAAACAATGGATGGAAACTAATCAAGGAGAGAACAAGCCTAGAAATCAGGAGAAATTTTCTGATAGTGAAAACAATCATTGGAGCCACTTGCCTTCAGAAGTTGTGGGTGCCCCAACCTGGAGACGTTTAAGAAGAGATTGGACAGCCATTTTTCTGAAATGGTATACATAGAGTCTCATGCTTGAGCAGGGGGCTAGACTAGAAGACCTCCAAGGTCCCTTTCCAACTCTGTTATTCTGTTATATCAGCTCATTGGCCAAATCTAACTGTCACCACAAGGAGGCACAGTGACCCTTCTTAAAACCGTTGTTCCTCACCAAGTGAGAAACTGCTACAATCGGTCTTAATTTCTCAGTCCCATCATACTGATTGCCAGATTCCAGGCCTTGTAAAGTGTTATTAATTTTCCTTCTCATTAATTAAATATTGATTTGTAAAATGGAAAAGCAACTCAGATGCCCTAAGCAAAGCATATTATTCTGCACTGTGGAAACAGGCTAAACATTGCTGTACAGGTAGTCCCGCAATTTATGACGATAATGGAGCCCAGCATTATAGTCATAAGTCCATGGCAGTCGTTAAATGGGTCACCACATGGCTGTGCCCAATTTTTTTGTATGACTGTAACTTTGTTGCTTATATCCTTATGATTTATATTGCCTCTTTCCGAGTATGATTTGATTGCTTATTGTAGCCTATGACTATTATTAGACGTTGTACCTGATGATTCTTGACTCTTTACGAATGTATCTTTTCTTTTGAAGCAGTATATAAGTCTAAATGCTATTGCTATTGTTATTTAGAGACATGCATTAATTGATTTATTTATTACACATTGTTTCATATTGTTCCAAAATAAGCCCTGATGGTTTACCATGTATATAAGTTGTCATATTTATTTAATTTTAAAAAAATGGTATGTTCCAGCAACAAGTATATTAATAAAGAAAAGTATGGGGAAGTATTATTACTTCCTTAGCATTTAACTGATGAACTAATTAAATATTGCGCATATTGTTAGAAAAAGCACAGGTATTTTAGTTCCATGGAGCTTAATAGAGGTGCTTGCAGGGTGTGGTAAAAAAAATTCTCTAGCAAATTTATATGCCATTTATATCACTATCAAGCATCTCTGATAAATGATAAGTATAGGTAGATGGCTAATCACTAGTTTATGGGTTAATACAGATCTTATTTCCTAGACCTTTGCTTTTCTGGGCATGATATCAGCATAGCCTACCCTGTTTATCCCAGATCTTAATCAACTATATAAGCCAGTCTCAAACCCTTGATGATAAGATTAGCCACCTTTTATCGGGAATTAGGCTGATGTAATCCACTGTTTTGATCTATTTATTTGCAATGGGTTGTTTGTGGCTTTACACCAATGCCTGGAAGATGTTTCATCACAACAACTAATGAAACTAGTGAAGAGCCGCTGGAGCATCCTTTCCTAGTTCACCTCTGAGAGAACTACTGTGTAGATCTAAATCCTGGGCCAGCGCGGTTCCCAAAATTGCAGCATTGCTGCTGACGTTCCTGATAGGCAAAGGGAAGTCAGATAGATCCTCCTTCCTCCTAAGAAAGGAAACTATCTTTTCTTTCTTAGTATCAGGCCTAGCCCAAGAATGAAATCCAGCCAGAAGTTCAGTTCTTTATTGGCTCACACCAGAGGTGGGATTCAGCAGGTTCTGACAGGTTCTGGAGAACCAATAGCGGAAATTTTGAGTAGTTTTGAATAGATAACAGGCAAATCCCACCTCTGACTGGCCCCGCCCCCATCTATTCTCTGCCTCCCATTGAGTCCCAGCTGATTGGCTGGGTCTTCTTTGGTTGCCCTGCACAGGAGAACGGAGCTGGAAAGCAGGTTAGTGGGGTGGGGTGAGAATGGGGATTTTGCAGTATCCTTCCCCTGCCACGCCTTCCAAGCCATGCCTCCAAGTCACACCACACCCACCAAGCCACATCCATAGAACAGGTAGTAAAAAAAATTGAATCCCACCACTGGCTCACACCATATAGACAGAATCTTGCCAGAGTAAACCCGTAGTACTTTCAACCTGTTGGATGTACCCTGGGAGATTCTAGGGAGTGGCTATCCAAACTCCCTTCCTCCTTCTTCAATCCAGCTCCAAGTTGTGCTACCTTTTGTCTCATGGAATGTGTGATCCTTTTTCCCCCTAGGAGACTGCCACTTCACTGTAGCCATCACACCACCTGCCACGTTTGTAGACACAAACCATCACACATAGTATTCCTATCCACTTGTAATAAAATAGTTCAGAACAGTTGCCCGGTTATGGGTGCATGTGTCCAATCTTCTTCTTTGTGCCCCGAGGGCAAACAATGAGGTATAAACCCACAATTTCCAGATGCAAATTTTTCTGTCCACTGTGTTTGCTTAGCTCTATATACCTTCTATAGCTAAAGCCTGTGATGGTGAATCTATGGCATGCATGCCAGAATTGGCACACAGAGCCACTTCTGCCAACACATGAGAGATCGCTCGGAAGACCCCCACTGTGCATGCACCCGCACCACCCGCCAGCTGATTGTCGGGTATCTGGCATGCAAGCATGGAGGGCAGGGGCACAGGAGAAGCGCACACATGCGCAGAGATGCACAGTATGCCTGAGTGGTCTTTCACGCATGTGCAGAGATGTGCGGCATGCACAGCAGCACAGGGGATCACTTGCATATGCGCAGAGACGCATGGCATGTGGGGGCATCACAAGCACATGTACAGAGATGTGCTATGCCTGCGGGGGAGTCGTGCACACATGTGCAGGGAGCATGGGGGGTGCGGGCATTGCCTTCTAGGTGATGGCATGTGCATATGCACACAATTTTTGGCACAGGAGCTCCAAAAAGTTAGCCACCACTGGCTAAAGCTATTTATTTTCAACCTTATAAAACTGTCATTATTATTCCAAGTAGTAAAATTAAAAAACACTTAATTGTTAAGCAACACGATTGCATAAAGCAAGCATTTTAATTTATCCATGATATAAAAAACATCAGCATGGAGATGTATTTAGTTTCGCTCAGACTGTTATTACTGGCACAGGCCTGATGTACTCAAGGTGTATATTTTGTTTTAATCCTCCCAAATTAATATATGTACAAGGAATAGAATGGACACAGCTGGCAAGTATTTATTTAGCCTGCAAATATTGTTACACCAACTATTACTTACATCACCAATATGATTATGCAAAATAAATATATTGCGTTGATTCCAGCTCAGGTTAAATGGAATTTCTGCCCATTAAATTGAAAACAAACAAGACAAAACATGTTTCTTTGAATTTGCAAGGATTTAATGCAAGAAATAAAACTGAAGCCTGGAGATTAAACAAAGGGCCAAAAAAAAAAAAAATCCTTCACATTTATGACTTTGGTTAAAGCTACATTGGGTTAAAAAAAGGATGCAAAAGTTTTCCAGCCTATTTTGTAAATGCTTTTTCAGTCTGATGTTCAGTATTAGCATAAATGTTATTTGCTAACCACAAATGTTAAAATTGTAAACGCGTTCTGAATTTTGACCATGTTTCAGCAGTAGCATTGTTAAGCCCAGCATATTTATTGCAAATAAATTACAGCCCATTTGAAACATCACCATTGGCACTGACATTAAAAAGCAAACACGATCATTGTATCCATCTTCCAAGCAATTTTAATTCACTTTTGCACAGATCCATTTAAAGTTGCAGAAGGGAATCAGGCTTTGTTGTATATATTCTGTGTTTGTGTAGCAACCAGTACTTGATCTCATTGGGCTCAGATTAGGAAACAACAAAGTTTAAATCTTGTGTGAGGCCAAAGAGACCTATTTACTGAGCTGTCTTTCAATCCCTCCTTCTATAGGAAATTCCCAAAATATACTTGATTTACTATACACAGAGATACAATTACCTGTAGCTCAGAGGTGGTATTCAGTATGTGAGCAGAACCGAAGTCATTTTGGATGGCCCATTGAATTAAATAAGGAAGTGTCTCAAACTCAGTAGCTCTGCCAAACAAGGAAGTGTTCCAGTTTGTGCACAAGAGAGAAAAAACAGAATGAGGTTAGAACAATGGGGAATTGTAATAAAGTGC
>BHFT01020735.1:0-39037 GCA_004320025.1 Laticauda laticaudata | reverse complement strand
CCCTCCCTCATTTACACAACAGAAAAATGTAACACCTCCAGCTCACTTCCCAGACTTATCCCTTCCTCCCCTCTTATGACAGCCGAAAGATGCAAAACGATAATAGAAGATCTTGAAGGCTGACACCACCTTCCTCAGTCGTCATGATTTGCTATGGGGCTCTCTGGATGGCTATACTGCAAAGTCAGAAAAATTTTCAGAAGGAGTAGTAAAATTCACCTTGTATCCTTTGAATTAAGAAAACTGCATGGAGTCATACCAGAAATCACTGAGTCCAGCTTGATTTGACACTGACTTTATGTCTCAGAGATAGTTCTTTCCAAGAATGCTTGTGAGCTTCAAATATACACCCCTGAGGCATTCTTAAAAAGATGGTGACAGATGGCTGCATCATACTGGTGCTTTGTTCAGAAACATGCCTACCTTCCCAGGGAAAAGATGGAAGCAAACTGAAGTCATGACTGATTAGGTGATGAGAGGGAGCATTGGATAACAGCCTCGTTGCATTGCCTTCTGGTAATTGCTTCCTTGCTAGTGGCCTTGTTGAGGTAATTCCCCATTAGGAGAATGAGCGCATACAGGGAGACGTAGTGTGAGTAGTGAAGAATAATACACACACAGCACACAGATACACTGTATGGTTAATGGAGGTTTTTACTTCCCATAAACGTTTAAGGAAAGTCCAAGATAAGCAGTTCAAGTCATTCATAGGTAAAGCAGTCAGTGTTTAGTTCAGGGATAATCCAAATATCAAAGTCCAATATAAAAAACAGTCCAGCAACAGGCTTACTTCAACAATCAGTAAAAGTCATTAGGAGGAATAGCAACACTCTCTAACAGAAGGAACATATACTCACTGAGACTAAACAACCCAGCTTTCTGGCTCCATCTTATGGCCATTTTCAGAACCACACCCAATTACAGTTTTAGCATTCTCTTAAAGATACAGTATTAAAACATCTATCCTAGTTTATATATTTCCAACCCAAATTACTGTTAGATGACTTATATTCCTAACAGGCCTCATTCTCTTTGGTCCTTTGTGATAAATGGTCACATCTCCCACTCTTGCCCCTTTGAGTTGGTGGGGAGCTAATGACACGCTTTTAACGTTATTAGTTAATAGAATAACAAAGTTGGAAAAGGGACCTTGGAGATCTTCTAGTCCAGGGGTGCTAAACCCATGTGTCACATTGGGACTTTTCCCCCTTTGCTAAATTGGGTGTGGGCATGGCCAACACAAGACACATGAAGCCTGCAGGGCAGGAGTTTGGCAGCCCTGTTCTCGTCCAAGCAGGAGATCCTAAACATTCCAGGCAAATGCCTATTTCCTCCTTAAAGCCTCTAGTGCAGGGCTGTGAAACTCCCAGCCTGCAGACTGGATGTGTCATGCTCTGGCCACACCCACATCCAGTTTAGCAAAGGGGAGGGGGAGTCCCAATACATCATATGATGCCACTATGATAATGTGAGTTTGACACCCCTGCTCTAGTGAACAAGGAAGCAAGCTGTTCCACTGGTTAATTGTTAATTAATGTTAAATATTCTCACTGTAAGGGAGTTTCACCTTATTTCTAAAGCCTATGTCACACTGCACCAATGGATGGAAAGAGGATGTAAAAGTACAATATCATGAGCAAGAACACTATAGACATCTCATTGGTGTTACGATTGCACTTGGCATATTAACCCCATTTTTGTATCACACGATGGGGTTTGGGCGTCTATTTTTTCTTCCTCTCTAGATCCATGGCAGCATCCGTCTTCGACTGAGGGTTCCATCCACTCAAAAGAGAGGTTTTTTGGTTGAGTCTGTTTTCCAATCATTTTTTTGAGAGGAAAATGTATCCAAGCGCATCCACTACGCATACGGGGAACCCATCAACCTTTCGAGACATCCATTGCGTCATCCGTCTACGCCGTCCGCTCATCCGCTAGGACATTCGCTGCGCATCTGCCACGCAAACTCAAAAATCACGTTCCATAGCAGAAAAGCCGGACACAAGGGGAGCGAAGCAGAACGGATTTGCGGACATGGCACGCGGCACATTAGTAGCTCAACGGACCAGAAAGACCCAAAGGATGAAAAGTGGATGCAGCTCGCATACAAAGCATTTAAAATGGAAAAAACAAGTTCGCAGAGGGACCTATCTTGGATATTAAGGATGTCTAGAGGAGCCTAGAGGATGCAAAAGGAAACATAGTCAAAAATCAACATTGCCCATATAAAAGGGGGGAGCACTCACCTGGATCTCCTATTCAGACCAGCAGCCCTGCTGTGCAGACCTCGCAAGCCTCCTATCTGCCTCTTGTTCTTCCTCCACAGCATACTCAGTCATGTCTCACCATGGATCATAATACAGTCCTTTTGGTAGCCACCCATCGTTCTAACAACAGTGCGAAGCCATCTACAGGCTCTTTCAAAAGTTCTATGGGAAGAAAAGGAGGCGGCCAAGAAGCATCTGGGTCCGAAGATGGAATCGGGAGAAGAAGCAGAGTACGGACTGTACGATACAAGCGGATTGGGTGGAGTCGTAGGAACGAAGACCCTAGTGCATTCCAGAACTTCATGAAGATGCCTCCAGAAATGTTTTGAAGAAGTTTCTGGAGGGCTGAGACCAGGTTGACCAAGCAGAGCACCAATTTCCAGCCCAGCCTGGACCCTGGGCTCCAAGGTGGCACTGACTCTGCGCCACCTCGTGCCGAAGGGAACCAGACTACAGGAGCATGCAGTAGGCGGCTGGAGGGTGCCAAACAACACCATCAGCATTGTGGTCAGAGAAGTGGTGGCAGGCCATCATCGAAGAATAACATGGACGGATGCTCCTCGTGCCAGTGCCCTCCATGGAAGGAAGGGCTGGAAGTAAGTTTGCTGAGGGCAGTTAGGTATCAGAAGTGGAATTTCCCCCACAGCCGTTGGAGCCATAATGGCAAGTTACGTGGCTGCAAAGCTCCAGCCAAGTCGGGATCCACTTATTTAACAGTCCAAAGGCTTCTTCAGATCATTCAGTCCCATTCACATGGTCGATGCTGTCCTACAAGTTCTGTACATTTGTGCTTCAGGCAATGGCTCATCTTCAGAGGCCCAGGTATACAACACCAGTGACCTCAAGGAAGGGCTGGAAGGCAACCTCATCATGGCTTCCCAGATCCAGACCCCCTGCCCAACGACACACAAGATGTGCCCTACTTCATCATGGGGGATGACGCCTTCTCCCTCAGAACCTACCTCATGAAGCCCTACACTTCCAGATGCCTCACCCGTGAAGAGAGGATCTTCAAACTACAGGCTGTCCAGGGCAAGGCGGGTGGTGGAGAACGCCTTTGGCATCCTGCCCAACAGGTTCCAGGTATTCTCACCAACCATGCAGCATCACCCAGAGACTGTGAGGAACATAGTTGGAGCTTGCTGCATCCTGCCCACAATCTCATGCGCACCCCACTACCCAGTCTTGCAGAACAGGATCGTGGACCTCGCAACAAGGCAATGGGACATGGTGAGCTGGTTAATGGAGGCAAGGACTAAACCTGATAGACACTGAGGATGTGCAAGGCCCCACAGCAGCCTCACGTGTGGAAGGAAGAAGCAACGCAACCTCCTGAAACACTGGTGCAACTCCCCAGCTGGAGCAGTGGAGTGGCAAGACAGGATGATACATGATTAATGGATGCTTCCTTCAGCCTGTCTCATCACACAGATGAGATTTGTGCCATTTGTATTGAGTGGCCCTACAATGAACAAGGCATTTAAATAAAGAGTTTGTTTTTTATGTTGAAATGTGTGGATCAATGATAACCATTGCTATTGATAATAAAGGGCCATATGGTGTGGCACCTGGGAGGGTGGACCATACAGTCCCACTATCCGCTTGCAACTGGAGTTTATCTATCCCAAAGCTATTACGCATCCCAAGGTATCCCTGCCCATCTCCACTTACTATCTTAACTCATCCCACAGCTATTACCCCTCCAAAGGTATCTCTTCTGCACAGTCCACTCCCGCTAACCCAGTCCTTACCCATCCCACCCACAAGCATGCAAAGGCTTAATAACCATTTCTAAGTTTCCACCAGACTTTATTTACAAAAATAAATGAAGCAAGTGTGTGAAGAAAGATAAACTTTTAATTAATAACAAGCTGTAAAAGAAAAATGACCCAAGTCAAGTGTCCAAATAAAGTCTACAGGTAGCCACCCAGTTCTGGCACTCTTCTCTGTCACCCAGAGGTGTGCCCAGTCTCAGGGGTGAAGTGTCCAGGTGCTGTGGAGGTGGCTGCTGCTGGAGTGCTGGTCTGAAGCGCCACTGGGGTGCCTTGGCCTGAGGGACAACAGGGGAATGGTGTATTGAGGAAGCTCACAGACAGCTGGCTCAGCCCCTGTGATGTTGAGAGCTTTCCTCCTCTATGCCATGTGGGTGTCAGCCCCAGTACCACACGATGACAGATGTACTGAGGGCTGGGCTTGGCTGTGGGGTTGGAGAAAGGAGCAGTGTACGGTGGGGTGCTTGTCTGGTCTGACAGCTGGGTGAGGACTGTTCATGGGTGGCATCTGTGGCGTGGTGGCATTGTGGGCGTATCGGGTTGGCAGCAGTGCCAATGGGTGGCATCAGTGGCATCAGTGGAACCGGTGGGCAACGGTGTCGTCCAATGAACCTGTGGCCTGGACTGGGAAGGGTGCTGTCTGTCGTGCTGCTGGACCTCCTGTGTAGCTGTAGCCCTGAGTAGGTGGGAGGCCTGTGGAAAGCCTTGGAATGGGAGGGACATCACCTGGGGTGGAGGAGCAGACCTTGGACTGGGTGGGAGCAGGTTCATCTGGATCTGGAGGCTTTTGAAAGCAGATCAGTGATCCTGTCCTTCACCACCTGGTACTGGGTTTCCGCCAATGCTCCATGAGGGTCTGGTTCACATAGGTGAGGAAGGGCTTGCGGATTGAAGGATGAGGAATGGTGGTTGTAACCAAGCTGAAGAGAGGATATCTATGCTGCCCTCATGGTGTCTCTTATCTCCAGCAGGACAGTGTGGCTGCTGCCCTCCTGTATGGCTCTCTGCCTTTCTGTGGAGGTGGAGCTGGGGGTGGCTGGCGGTTGGATTGTGGTGGAAGTGCCCCTGCCTCTTTCTTCCACTGTCCCAGGGAGTCCTCCACATGCTCTGCCACGGTTTAGAAACAGACTGTCCACAGGTTCTCCATCATGGCATGCTCCAGACAGACACCTGCCTCGAGACAGGAGCTGACTCCTCAGCCGAAGATGTTCTGGCTCTCAGCAGGCTTGCCTGAGAAGAGGTTGTGAGAGGGGGCTGCTCCTTGTGGCGGATCTCACCCTCCAAGAAGACTGCAACTTGCATGACGTAGGTCTCTATGTCCGTCAGCTTTGAACCACGGCCTGGCCAGATTTTTTTTCCCCTTTTGAGGTGCAGCTTCCCGTACCAGGTGTGCATGTGCTTTCACCAGCCGAGGAGCACCTCTGAAGTGTAAGCCCAGGCTCTCCTCATCTCTCTACAAGCAGCCTGCTTCCTTTTGGTGCCCTATAGAGCCTGTGCCCTTCCGCCATAGATACTCCATTCTCTCTCAGCCACTCCAGCACCTCATCCTCGTGTTTCCTCCTTGATGTGGACTGCCTCCTCTCCGTTCTCATGTCTGCCTCTTCCCCCTTTGGCAGGACCACATGGACCCTCTAATTAGAGGGGCTTTCCAGGTTGTAGGGATATGCCTCCTTCCACACCACACCAGCAGCAGCAGCACCAGCAAGACCAGAAGCAGCACCAGCAGCACCAGCAGCACCAACAGGAGGATCAGCAAGCAGCAGAGAAGCACCAGCAGCACCAGCAGCACCAGCAGCACAGCACACGCAGCACCAGCAGCAAGAACCAGGAAGCATGAGCACGAGCACGAGCAGACCAGGACCACAAGTAGGACCAGGAGCACCAGCAGACCAGCAGGACCAGGAGCAGCTTCAGCAGAGTAAGCGCCAGCAGAAGCACCATCGCCAGAAGCAGCATCAGCAGAGTAAGCACCAGCAGAAGCACCACTGCCAGAAGCAGCATCAGCAGAGTAAGCACCAGCAGAAGCACCACCACCAGAAGCAGCTTCAGCAGAGTAAGCACCCAGCAAGAAGACATCCCATCGCCAGTAAAGCAGATCAGCAAGTAACGCACCAGCAGAAGCACCACGGCCAGAAGCAGCATCATCATCAGCTCCTCTCACGAAGCAGAAGCAGCAGAAGCCCGCCCAGCAAGAGTCGAGCCCCCGTGTCAGAGAGCCAAGAAGCAGAGGGAGTGCAGGGTGTGGAGGATGACCCTGTCCCTCTGGCCAGGGCTGAGCATGCACAGACTTTGGCTGAGGACTTCCTCTTCTTCCCGGTTGTGGGGTTTGCTGGCTGGCAGCAGGCTTGGCAGGCAGGCTGGCTGGGCGCAGCAGCGAGCAAAGGCAGGCAGGCAAGGCTGGCCAGGGAGGCTGGCAGGTAGGCAGGCAAGCTGGCAGCTGGCAGGTGGCAGTACAGGCAGGCAGGCTGGCAGGCAGGCTGGCAGGCAGTCGATTCTTTTTCCTCTGAATGTTGACCTACTTGGGAGCTCTTCCTTTATAATCCGCGGGGCTAATGCAATGCAATCCCCCCGCATGTGCAGTGAATGCTAGGCATCCAGACGCTAGGTATCCGTAGGCACCCCCGCTAGGCATCCCGCTAGGCTTCCACTGTGCATCCGCTTCATCACGCTCTGCATCCGCTCTTTCCGCTGCGCGTCCGCTTTGCTGGCGTCCCCAAAGCCTGCAGATTGTGCCATCCGCTCCCATCCGCCTTCCAATCCGCTAGGCTTCCATGGAACATGCCATTTCCAATCTGCCCTGTGTCCTCCCCCCGTCCGTTCCTTTCCCTGTTGTCCGGCTCTGGTTATGCAAATTTTTGCCCCTTTTGAGAGCAGACAACAATGGATGGAACATTTTTCTCGTCCGCTGTATCCTTTTTACAAACGTTTTGCATCCGTTGGCCAGTGTGTCAGGGCCTTAATTTGCTTCTCTCCTTGATTAGTTTCCATCCATTGTTTCTTGTCTTGCCTTCTGGTGTTTTGGAAAATAGGTAGACCCCCCTCTTTTTGACGGCAGCCCCTCAAATATTGGAGCACTGCTATCATGTCACTCCTAGTCTTTCTTTTCTCTAGACTAGCCATGCTCAATCCCTGCAACCATTCTTTATATGTTTCATAAGTTCACATATGGTTGAGTATATAACAGGCTTAACTTTTGAAAACACTGTCACCTTCCTTCCTCTTCTCTTTCAGGAGCATTTTCTTTTGCTCACCCCTGATAGTATTTGCCATCTGGGTGAAGGAGGGATCTTCATCAATGACCACATCCTGGAGGGGAAAAATCTTCTACACCTTGGTTAAAAGAAGATTTTGTCCCCTGTTAAAAGGCACTCAATTAGCTGCTGCCTGTTGCAGTGCTGACCTATAAAATTTATTTGTATAGTACATTGAACATGTTTGGAGAGCAAGGAAATGTGGGAAGATTATCCCAATTAATCTGCCTTTCCAGTTGGTGATTGTATTTCCTCTGCTAGTGGTTGTTGGATTAAGAGAAATATGTATCCCACAATGAATAATGATACCTAAGTTACTGCTGTAACAGCCACAAATGTTCAGGCTAAAAATACTGCCGTAGCTAAAATAACAGAGTTTCTTGGTTAATTTTTAGCTATAGGAAATCATGTGTATGCAAAAGGTATATGCAAAAAGAATCATGTGACCCTAAGAAATAGTCAGGGTACAGCTGTGCCCAGGAAAATTTTTAAATAAACTGCCTACAGTGAAGGCTTTGGCATTGCATCAAACATATTTTTATTCTGAAGCATGGCATTTGAGTTATAGACTGGAACTGTTGACATCAAAGCCCAGATGCAATTAATTAATGAAGTTCCTCTAAAATTTGCAAAGTTCTATTCTGAGGCATCTACAATGCCAAATGTTGGTTTTTGTTGCCTGTCAACTGTCAGTTTAATGTCACATATTGACACACACCTACTTGATGTCAAATGTGGCTCAATATGGTCTTCTGATGCAGGCCAGTTGTTAGATTTATTTTTCAGATGAAAGTTAAATGTCAGATAATGCCAGTTATCAAATATTGTCAATTGTTGCTGCATCTGCAATATGTCCAAATTTTAAAGGCCAATGATGATAACCAAATATGCACCATTTGGGAAATATTTGAATGTCCAAAATTTGAAGAATAGAGTAATCTCCACTGAAACCAACATTTCTAAGTCACTTCTAAAGAGAATTGCATAGAATTGATAAATGTTTAATACCATATATTTCTTGCTGATATGCATGAGATGGTATTAATGTCCCAAATAGCAAGGGAGGTCTTGGATCTATTGATCTATTTAGCCATTACCACTGATGTGTGGTAATTGCTTTGCTCTCTGGCTTCTGCAGGACTGCTGACATTATTGCTTCCAAACCCTCAAAATAATGATCTAATTTTGTTTATTGCTATTTTTGGTATATCTATTCCACAGATGGATGTGTGGTATTCTCATATCATGAGTTACACCCATTTCATGTCTAAGGATGAGAGAGGGCCTGTTCCTTGCTATTTTTTCTTTTCACAAAATTCATGAGGGTTTAGAATATTTATAAACATGTTTCTCAGACTACATTATTGGCCTTCAGATAATAAACTGGATAGACAGTAAAATGAACCTCTTTTTTTAGTCTGTTTCTTTATTTGTCATAACAATTTGACACTTCTTTCCAACCTAAATGATTATTCTCAGACACTGCCTATGTGAAAGTTATTTTCAAACATTCTCTTTAAAAAATATCAATCCGAGGGCTCTTCTAGCTGCTATAAGTATGACCCTAGTTCATAGTGCCTGACTGGGATTGAAGAGATCTCCAGACGACCACAGAAACTCCCTGGCTGACTTTCAGCTGGCTATTTTTTTTCAGCCGAACTGGCCTGAAAGAGTTATTATTGTGTGAAGAATATTAGGGTAGCTGCTCACTTATGGAGCTGACATTGGGTTCTGCAGTTAAATGTAAAAGAAAGACATCAATTTGGAGAAGGTTAGGAGTTGATATGGTGACCTCCATTCTCAAAAAATGGAACAAAAAAAGCTCTGAAAAGAAACTTATAAACTGAATAGTTCCCATTTGTTTTCTTTCTTTATCCCTTTCACACACTCCATTCTGGTGTTAAAGAACATATATTAACAATCCGTTGCTGTAAATTGCCTTCCAGCCCAATATAATTTGCTTCCATGTGTGATTTCAGATGCTGGTTGTTACCTAAAAGCCCTATCTACATGGTGCAGGCCTTGAGTGACTATGTCTCTCATAACATCTGCCCAGCTAATTCAATCCTACAAGCAGGGGTGGGATTCTCCCAGTTTGGATAGGTTTGGGTGAACCCCTTGTTCCAAACCATTTTGCTCCGATGAGCATGTGGGCCTGCCCACCTGCCCCTGCTCTTTCCTGTGTTTTATTTCCTTTTGTTAGAGCACACTGATTTGCACGGCAGAGTGGTTTGCCATGCCTCAGCTGTTTGATTTACAGGGGTTGCAGTTGAAGGTAAGTATTATCTTTTTTAAAAACATGGAGCATGTACGTTGTATCCTAATAAAATAATCCTACTAGTGTTTTTCCACTCTGCTCTTGTGATTAGGCCTCACAATTATACTTTATGAAGTTGCTTATTGTTTACTTTATAAAATATTTTAATTCTGTTGTTCCTCTTTCAGAGTCTTCTATGAATGGGGTTGCTATCAATATGATGAAATTAAAAATAAATAGGAAGCAATTTATTTTCATGTGTTTCTATTCTGCCCATTAATTTGCAGTCAGATGTTTGCTTAGTACTATACATTAAGTAACAAGAGGCAGCCAGGAGACATTCCTCTGTACACTATCTTTATTTTTTCCTGGAATATTCCTAATTACTTAATAACTTGTTAGCTAATCACTTGTTAAACTAAATAAACAAATGAGTTTTTAAAGTGAAGCAATCAAGAAGTTAGTGGAATGCTTTTGGAAGGGTAATCTGCAATGGATTGCAGCAACCAATTTTTAGATGGCAGAATCTCCAGCTATTTTCACATCACAATTGCAGTGGCAATTGCACTGGCAAAAAAGTATCATCGGTTACATCTTGTGTAGGACCATTTTTTCTAATCTGTGGTGCAAATTTCTCCATGGAAGTCTTTATCACTTGAAATATGTGTGAGATTATAATACAGACTTTTATAGAATCAGTTTCTTATTAAATGATCTAATGATTGTTCTTTCTTTAAAACTACACAGATGGAAGTTGTAAGAAGCAAATTGCATATGCAATAACTTTAAAAATGACCAAGAAAATTTGGTATATTGATTGCATTTTAACGATTGTTGTTAGGGATAAAACTATGCCAAGAGCAAAAATGAAATATGTATTCCTCTGTAAATGGCATAGGGCAACCAGCTTTTTCCAAAATAAGAAATGTGGCTGGATTCCAGTAGATCCTGTGTTGTTTATTTAAAGCTGACTAATACTATATGGAAGTATAATCATTAAAATGCACTTCTTTCTCTTGTTTACTTTCTCTTGTTCTAAGACTGTTTAGTAGATGAATGTTTTGCCTTCTGAATAATTACCTTCTGGAATAAAATGCAAATAGCAATTTTTGCAGACCTAGGAATTTTATAATTGTGGATTACAATTAATTTGTTGGGAATAGTTATAATGGGGGGAAATGGACTGAATCTTCCTCTCCCCCTAAAAAGAATATGTTGGGTTTCATATAAAATGATGCACTTAGTAAAAAGTAATTTTTAATGGATCAAGTATATAAAAATACAACATAACTTTTTCTTTATAAAGAAATCCTGAGTTTTAACAGTTTTACCATTTGCTTAGTTCTTATTGTTACCCACCATTAACACCAAAAAATGAACAGTAAATAATGTTGATATATTCATTTATCATTATCTTATTTCTGTAATTTCTGACTTTAAAGTCCTCCTTATGCAGTGGAAAAGACTGCAAGTTGACTGCCTTGACTTTTTCTTGACATAAATGTTGCTTTCCAAATTTACAGATTGTTTGTTTCATTACCCTTGGCAAGGGACTAAAGTATCGATGACACCATTGTTTAGAGAAATGTGCTGCAGCCAGATTGTTGTCTTCATAGTCAAATTATTTAACCAAAATGTCATTTAGGTTTACATGACCACACAAGAATTGTCGGTGTTGTGATATGCTTTTGTTCCAAGCATGCAATCAGAGTTGAAGTAGGTATTAGCATGTTCTACATTTGGACATGAGACGGAGGTGATAAATAGACTTTACATCCTGGCAAAGATTAATTTCTGCTGGCTGAGGATTCCTCCTAAAGAAAGCGAGGAGAAGGGAAAGCACAGGACAAAATGTTTTCTGAACACAACAACCTGAACATGACTCTGTGTTTGTGTAAGATTATATGGAAACAGACTGTGGTGTGAACAAGTCTGTCAAGCAGAGATTATCTTATTACAACACCTTGTGATCTGGAAACCACATCTTACACATCCTTGAAAAAAAGTAACAAAAACACAAAGTAACATTGGCAGGGTGGAGAAAAGAAGAAGAAAGATCCTACCCCCTAATTTTTCATTTGACAAAGGTGGGACAACAGAAGAAGGGGCAATTAGGGACAAAACTGATTCAGCCATGGTTCTTTATTTTCTTTTGCCACAGCTTCAATAGAAAATGCTGGTTGGGTAAAGGGATTCAAAAGAGATTTTTACATTATTTAAAGAGGCAGTCATTTGCATATCAAAACCAAAAACTGCAGACATTCATACCGATTTTTCAATTTGATTTCTGATTTTTAAGAATCTAATATTAGCTTTATTAATTTATCTTCCTTTTGTGGGCGAGGAATATGTAAGTATAAGTGCAAAGTGGCTAAGTGATTGGTGTTTTTTCTCTTAAAAAGACTCATGGTGGACAGAAAAATGTGATCTTCAGGAAAGAATCTTCCCTTCATTGACACAGTAACCAATTGGAGTGGAGTGCTTTCAGCAGAATGAAGTGGGGCAGATGAACTGGGCAATATTGGTTTTGCTGGGATAGAAAGCATTAATTTTAACTCAAATCAGAAAAAGATGAGGTTCTCAGTAGCTGGTGGGAATAGAGGATGACATCATATTTCCTACCCTTAAGAAATGGTCAGTGGTTTGGTAAGGCAAACTGACTGAGAATTCCATAGGAAACTTGTATGGAATTTCTTTAGTAAACACATTTCTTTAGTGAGCACATGTACTTAGCCCTCTGTTTGAGATTTTGAAAGCCTCAACGGATGTTTTTCAAAAGATCAATTGGATTTTTACATAATTCCTTTCTTCTCTGAATGTTTCTTTTTTGTACCTGATTGAAATTTTTTTATACTATTGCTTTTAGTCCGCCATGCTTGTGATTTCTTAAATGCTCATATGAGAATAATTTATTTGGGAGGATGAACTGGTGATTTATGGAATTGCCAATTGAAAAGGGGAGAATAGGAAAGGAAGAGAACTAGGATGTAATTTTTATGGAGGAATAAGGATAAGATTATTTGCAAGCGTCCTACTAAACAAGGTCAAAATTTATTTTTTTATCTTCTGTTCATATTTATATGCTATTATAAAATATATGCTATTTTTCTAAAATCTATAAAATTAATATAAATTGAGAACAATTTGTTTAAATTTGACAAATTTAACAATTTGTTAAATTGATTTGGAATATTAAGCTGCATGGTTTTATTTTGTATTGTTATTCCACAATTTGGAACTAGCATCAATAACATTGTCAGCACGATTCTGAATTAACCAATGTACAATAAACATCTATGCATTTCTTAGCTATATCTTCACTAATTATCAAATTATTAGGAAATACAGATTTTTCAGGCATGAAATATGGTTAAGAGAATAGTACAAATAATGATAACATGAAAACTGAAGAAAAAGACAAAGAGGCTAATTCTGACTGCACAAAGTCAAGCCTTAAGAACAAGTGCACATAAAACCAGTACACTGAGAGCATTTGCACCAAGACAAATTCCTTGTGTGTCCAATCACATTTGGCCAATAAAGAATTCTATTCTATTCTATTCTATTCTATTCTATTCTATTCTATCAGTGCTTCAACCCTAAAAGGAGTGTTGAGATGGAACTGCAGAATATAGTAGATGTCACTTGGGGACAAAAAGGAGGCACTGTGAGAGGCTCTTTTCATAACAGAACCATTAGCAACTCTGCTACACCATTCATGTTATCATAGTAAATGAAGTCAATGAGTAAATGTCAGTGAATTATCAACAGCAATGTACACCATGGGTGTTGTCACAGAAGCCGAATGAGGTTTTTGCAAGCCAGCACTCATCATATTTGCATTTTATTGGCAAGAAATATATTATGTGATGTAACTGTTTTGATTATGAAGTCTTCAACAGAATATGGCCTGACTATATATTTGTAAAGACCTGAAAAAAGACTGCTAAAAACAAATTTGTAAATAAAATCTTTGTAACAACATGGTTAATTTAAAAAGTAAACTCAACTACGCAAGGGTGGGATTCAAGATTTTTATCAACCGGTTCTGTGGGTGTGGCTTAGGTGGTGAGCATGGCTTGGTGGTCATGTGACTGGGTGGACATGGCTTGGTGGTCATGTTATTGGTTGGGCATGGCCAACTCAATATCACTCACATCTCCTCACCTGGCCTCTCACAACTGTGGGGATGTTGCAACAGTGGTAAGTGTGAAAAATGGTCCTAAGTAACTTTTTTTCAGTGCCATTGTAACTTCAAATGGTCACTCCACACAAGCAAAGTACCAGCAAAAGAGGGGAAAAAATTCCAGAGAAGTTCCTGAGACAGGAAGTCTAGTCCTGCCAAGAATGTAATAAGGGTTAACAGAGAGGCAGTTTCTGTAAGCAACACCAGAATGTTTCCTTGCTGCCTTCCTTACAGGATTAGGCCAGTAATTTCGGCGAACAAACGGTTCGCCAAACTGCTTAGAATGTTAACAACCAGTTCTAGTGAATAGGTGCAAACTGGTAGAATCCCACCCCTGCAACTATGGTATATATATTTATACTACCACAGTCTTAAAAAAAAGTAGTCTAGAAGTGTGTCACAATCTGGGTATTCATAAAACAAAACTGGAAACTAACCAGAATATTATTTTTTTTAAAAAAAAATCCTAGCTCATTAGTTTCGACCATGGTATAGTTTCAAAAATGTAGAAAATACAGAATTAGTATTATAATAGAGATGTGTACAGGTATTCTTCAACTTACAATGGGAATTGAGCTCAGAATTTCCATCACTAGTCTATGTTAGCAATCATGTGATCTCATGTTCAGGATAGAATTGTGACTTTTTACAATAAGTCTGACCCAACAAACTAAGATTGGGTGATGGTAATAAACTATGTTGAAATAGTTTAAATATTTCAAAAAAAACCAAGGTTTATTTACAGTACAAAACATAGGATATACCCTCAATCTACATATGAATGTTAACCAGATTGTCAGTTGAATTTTAGTTGCATACCAATGACTGCATAGCATCCTCCCTATAATTGAAAACAGAAGGTTAGCTTAAACAGAAAACATGCTACCTACATGACATCCAAAATTCTGTTTGATAACGGGACACCCAGACCTTCAGCACTGATAAATAGGCTTATTGAGTTTGATCCAGTGGTTCCAACAGCAGGCTAGAAACCAGGGGACTCTGAATTCTAGTCTTATCTTAGGCATGAAAGCAAGCTGGGTGACTTTGGGTCAGTCACTCCCTTTTAACCCAGCTCATCCAACATCCACAACCAAGGCTATTATTCTGGGGATAATAGAAGGAGAAAAGAGTACTGTATTGATTATGTTTTCCACCTTAAATTATTTTAAAAATATTTAGGATGCAATTGAAAAAAAAAAACCACATAAATGAGTGAAATACTGAATGCTTTCAGATAACCTTATTTGTATGATACAATGTATTGTATTCCAAAATAATATCCACTCAAAAGCTTTTGAAATCAGTGGAGATGTACAGTAATTTAGCTTAAAACTGGAGGTCATCCATGAAAGAAATTGTGGCTTTATTTGGCTGCATAGTTTTATTATAAAAATCAGAGAATTTCCCAATTGTGTACTGAGATACATGGACTTTTTGTTCTGCTATTAACCTAGCTTACTGAAAGAAGAAAAAGAAATCCCAGCTTCTGATAAATCTGTGGAGAATGAAATGTCTGAGTTCAAATAGACTTTGCAAACAAGCTCTCCTGGAGATTATCTGATACTTAGCTAATGAAGTGATTTTGCAGTGACTTTTCTTAACTGACAAAGAGGGCCCTTTACCTTCCATGTGTTTTTTACAAATAATTAGCTGATTCATGATCACTTTTCAATTATAAACTTTTATTCAGGTACAGTATTAAGTTGATGGATGGATACAACAGTGATTGGTCTCATTCAAGAAATGACGAATCCGCATACAGACAGGAGGTTGTACAACTTGCCTCATGGTGTGACTGGAACAATCTGGAACTGAACCCACTCAAAACTGAAGAAACGGTGGTAGACTTTAGGAGAAACCCTCCAATACTACCACTTCTTACAATATTAGACAACAGTGTCAACAGTAGAGACCTTCATATTTCTAGGTTCTATCATATCACAAGATCTAAAAGGGACACCTGACATCAAAAACATCATCAAAAAAGCACAATAAAGAATGTTCTTTCTGTGCCAACTCAGAAAACTCAAACTGCCCAAGGATCTGCTGACAAAGTTCTTCAGAGAAATTATTGAGTCTGTCATCTGCAGCTCTATAATTGTCTGGTTTGGTTCTGCAACCCAACAAGATAGACACAGACTTCAGAGAATAATTAGGACTGCAGAAAAAATAATTACTACCCACTTGCCTTCCATTGAGGACCTGTATATTGCATGAGTCACAAAGAGGGCTGTGAAAATATTTACAGATCCCTCAAATCCTGGACATAAACTGTTTCAACTTCTTCCCTCAAAACGACGCTGTAGAGCACTGCACACCAGAACAACTAGACACAAGGACAGTTTTTTCCCCGAATGTTTTTTCCACAGTAGGAGCTTGAGTGCAGCCTCATACTAATGAAACACACTAGGCCTCAAAACACAACACTCAAGAATAACTGTCTAAAAGTCTCTTTAAATAAATTATTTTTACAAGATTGCTCTTGATTGATTATGGTAGCATGAAAATTTGGAGTTTAATTTAAAGACACTCTGCAGAAAACATATAGAACCTCACTGTGATAAAGTAATATCAGTGATTATCACCCATTATGTCATACCTTTCTTATTTAGATTTATGCCTATTTGCACAGTTAAAGGATTTCAGCTTCTTTGATGTCTACATCTAAAACTGTGAGTAGGAATTACAATTCCCCAAATCCTTTGAACTGACTATGCCAGGGGTGTCAAACTCACATCGTCACAGTGACATCATGTGATGCATTAGGACTTTTCCCCCTTTGCTAAACCGGATGTAGACATGGCCATTGCATGACGCACCCAGCCCACAGGCTGGGAATTTGACAGCCCTGGGCTATGCTGTGAAATATTAGGAATTGAAGGCACCATATCTCAACCCCCTCTAAACAATGAACTCAATCACACTAGCTTTCACACTGGCCTTCTAAGCTGGGTGACAACAGAGATTTTTCTGTATTACTTTATAAGAACTAGAAAAGAACATTTAATGTGAGCAATGACAAGTTTATCCCAGCTAATTCTTCCAGTAAATCTCTTTAAAGTATGAGTTCTATTTCTTCTTACTTCTTTGCAATCTGTGTTGTGCGTAAAAATTAATTCTCTCAAATCTTCTGCATGATCACATGGATTTTCAAAGAATGGAAATCAAACACATGCTGAGTGAGGCTCTTTCAAAAAACCAGTACATGCACTTATGGTTTTGTTTTGTTTTCCTTTTTAATGAAAATAATTGTCTCAACCATGGAGAATGGGAAGATGGAAAAATAAATCTTGCTACGAAATCTATAGTCCCACAGCATACAACTGCATGTGGTACAACTATTAGAAAGAAGCCATATGATACCAGTTGTAAGGTAAGAACAATCAACAATCTGAGCACGTCCTTAATTTTCCTATACTACAAACAAATATTTCTTATATAAAATTTAGTCAGCAAAATTTCTCATCCTTGTCGAAACTGATTAGATCAGATACAAATAATTTATTTTAAAATCAACCAAGACATTTCACAAAATAATCAGCAAAATTCCTGATCTAGTTAGTTTGTCTCTGAAAAAAGCCTGGTTCTCCATGCAGATTTCTTTTGCACGTTTATTGATCTCATCTAGAACTCATTGAATTGGCTAAAAATGTATTTTGATCATAATGGGAATGGGAATAACAGTAGAAGTTTCCACATGGAGCCATAGCTGAATTGAATTCAATATATGTAACTAGACGTGACATAAGAATCAGGATCCTTAGACATCTGCTGTGGCCCAGAAATAAGATAGGGTCCATTGTTCACATCTAATTACCTCCTTGCCTGTCAAGCAGACAGCACATCCCTCACCCCTCTGGGTGCACAGGGGTTTCTTTGGCTATAAGCATTTCTCCAAAACGAATGAATTCCTGAAGAAATCAGGGAAGCAACTGATTGACTGGAGGGCCCTGTAAGGATCCTGCAACTTCCTTGCGACCATAAGAGCAGCCATTTTTGTCCCCAACATGGTGGAGAGGCTTTGCAGAAATATTCTTGGATGGGTTTCTTTGAAGCTGATCGAAATAATATTCTTTTCACTTTTAATTCAGGGGTAACCTGAGTNCTTTTCACTTTTAATTCAGGGGTAACCTGAGTTTGTTTTTTTTTTTAATTTCAGAGCAAACAGAGATTAGCCAAGGAGCACTGCCCTGTTTTTCTTCGAATTCTTCATCACTGTCAAGAACACTGTGCCAATTTGTTCTTTGCAATAATGACCCCAGGGATTTTGTTATTCCTTCCTCTCTCTTTTGCTTCTCAGAGAAAAATGGAAATATTGACTGCCCAACAAGGTGTCTTTTTGTTTTGCCAAGATAAATTCCTTGTATGTCCAATCACACTTGGCCAATAAAGAATTCTATTCTATTCTATTCTATTCTATTCTATTCTATTCTATTCTATCTGCCTGTGTGCAGTTATCCTTTTATTAAAATGTATTCTTTAAATATCTTTTTTTTAATCTACATTCTTTTACAAGAGTAAAAATATCACTCAGCCTTTAAAAGTCAGACATTTGAGGGATGATCCATCAACATCGCTAATGTTCTGAGCAGTTTTCCCTGGTGAAGAAATTGCAGGAAGATTGATCCAGTAAAATCTGTGCTACAATTCCCTGGGCTGTCTTTTAAGATCATCCCTCTGCTTGCTGAATCTGTTTCTACGCAGCTAGCCTTTTGCAAAAGAAGTCCTTTGGGGAGAAAAGACTAGGGAAGCAGACAAGAAAAGATACAATAATGGATCTTCTATTCTTGTTTATAGAACTAAAGCAAAAGCAAATGGTTTCCCTCCACCAATGGCACATCTGTTTTCTTTTGTTTTACTCTGAGCTTAACAAAAGTCTTTTGTAATTAGAAGACCCCAACCAGATAGGAAGAGAGGAGAGATCATTGACTTTGGAATCTGCCATGATAACTTGGAAAGTAGGAATGAATACCTGAACAAAACTTTCCCACCCCTCTTTGGCATCCCTTTACCACCAATACCATAAGGTAGAAATGTGGAGAAAGATGGAGGCTTAGGAAAAGTATACAATTATTGGATCTCAGATTCAACGAATGATAACCCTTTGAAAAAGAAAAGGCATTGTAGGATATCTAGATCATTGAAAGATCTCATGGAGTGATCACTTCACTGGACAAAAAAACAACCCTCAAACTTTTCTACAGACATAGAAAACCACTGTGGAGCCTTAATGACAGAGCCTTAAGACCAGAGATGGTATTCAGCAGGTTCTGACTAGTTCTGGTGAACTGGTAGCAGAAATTTTGAGTAGAACCGGCAAATACCACCTCTGACTGGAGATTTTACAATATCCTTCCCATGCCACACCCACCAAGCCATGCCCACAGAACCAGTAGTAAAAAAAAATTGAATCCCACCATTGCTTAAGAGAGAGGAGAGACACAATACATTGTTTAAAAGAACCAACCCAAAATGAAGGTGGAAAAAAGGTTTCCACCTTTAACTTGAAAATTGTAAAAGAGTTAGAGCTTCATGAACTTCATCTCCTGGTACCAGAAAATAGGAATGGCTATTGAAAAAGGCTGTTTTTATCAGTATGTGACTCTAATTTCACAATTAGAGTACAAGGAAGCTTCCTTCACCATTGTTACCTTGATGCCAGAGTATAGGCTATCTTTTAAGGTCTTTAAAATTCATCACATTAAAACAACACTATGTTAGGGATGCTGTGGGAATGAATATAACAACTTTGGAGAGTCATTCCATTATTCCGCTCTGCTATGTAGTCTGCAGGACATAATGCATGAACTGTTTTTGATGCTCTTCAATTCCAGGAGAAAGGATTATATCCACTTAGGGAGAATATCTATAGTATTCAACATGGGAGGAATGGAACGGGACAACTCATCATAGCCAACTCACCATGGTCAACTCTCCATGGCCAACTTACTATAGGACAATTCACTGCAGGACAATCCAACAATTCAATTGAATTATTTAAAATAGTTAAAAAAATATTTTAATTTTTGTCATTCCATTTTATTTTGTCCCAACTTTGGCATCCTTTCTTTAATAACTCTATTCCACTATTTCTTTGATATTAGTGTAACTCTTGTCCCACGGTGAGTTGTCTCATGGCAAATAGTTCCCATGCTAAGTTGGCCAAGGCAAATTGGCCATGGCAAGTTGGCCACGGCGAGTTGTCATATACTCAGGAAAAAAACTCCCATTTGTTGCCAATGGAGCAATCTTCCATGTAAGATAATAATGAGACAATGATCATCAAGTCTTCCGCAATAAAAGTTACTACCTTTTCTGTGGACAGCACATTTCTGATCCTAACTGCATGTCCCATTATAATTTTATAATATTATATTTTATTATATAAAGCTTGCACCAAATCCATACATCTACAAGTAAGGCAATTGATTTCTCATGTATATTAGTGGCAGAGATCTAACCAAAACACACCAAAATAAAAAAAAGATATGGTAGTCAGACAGATATTAAAAGAAAAGTTCCCACTTAGGACTTTTCTGGTAGATTATCGAGCAAAAAGCTGGTGGCATCAGCAGGGTGAGTTAAGGGCATGGCATCTGCTACCCTTATGAATATTTATACAGAACTGAATACTTCTATTAATGAATTCTGAAAGTATATAGACTTAAATTTCCTTTGAAAGTCTCATTATTCCTGCAGACAAGGAACATCTCTAACCTTTATAGATATTCTTTGTTAGTCCTTCAGTCACAGCTGTCCTGTCTCATATAATAGTTTAACTAAAATAAGTGATTTTGCAATCTCCTTATGAGATCACTCTGCATTTCTTTAAACTACATTAGTAAGACAAAGAAAGTCTGAGAGACTCAGACAGGATGGATTTTTTTTTTTAATCTTGCCTGCAAGGATTACAGAAGGGAATTTCAAAATATTTAACCACTGACCTCATGCAGAAAAGCATCTGTGAAACAAAGCAATATCATTTGAAATCTTCTCCAGGAGTATCCATCGTATCCCAGCTGCTGATGTAATGCTGTGGATTAAAGCACAAATGGTAAAGCTTCCAGTTCTAGGTCATGTTAATCCTGACCTCTATAGCTGAATTTAGGATTGCCATCATTCTTCCACCTTCATCTAATCTATTTCAATGCAAGATCTTCTAAATTGTTATATCTATTCAGGATTCACATCTCCATTTTATCTAAACAGCAGCCTTGTGAAGTTTGACTAATAAATTAGGTTTGCTCCAATGGATATTTTGCTGTGGTTATCCCTTATCTTACTATGACCATCTTTTGACTAATTTCTGATTAATTAGTTCAGAGTTTGCAAAATCCAAGATCCTCAAATGTGCTAGTTTCCTAGAAGGCAAAGTTAGGTTTACTTTGTGAGATTATGATAAGGATTCAATCAATAAGCATAGGGAAACATTTTGATATAGTTTTTTTTAATCTATCTGGCTCATTATTCATTCTACTGTAATATAGCATGTCTCTGTTAGTGTGACATTATTTCTAACCCATTACTTATTTTGATTGGTTGATTATGTGCCACCAAAACAGTATCCTGTTAAGAGTTGCTAAACCACACAGATAGAACATAGATGATCTATTCTGAAACAGGCTCTTCAGGTCTTCCAACCTCATTGATAATTGCTGCTGTAATCGAATCTATCCAACCTGTTGCTAGCTCATCTTCTTGTCTTTCCTCTCTCCTTTCCTAACATTAGAATCTTCTAATGATGTAAAAAAAAAGATGTTGAGACTCTAGAAAGAGTACAGAGAAGAGCAACAGAGATTATTAGGGGACTGGAGGCTAAAACGTATGATTGCAGGAACTGGGTATGTCTAGTTTGATGAAAATAAGGATTAGGGGAGACACGATAGCAGTGTTCCAATATCTCAGGGGCTGCCACAAAGAGGGAGTCAAGCTAGTCTCTAAAGCACCTGAGGGCAGGACAAGAAGCAATAGAAATTATCCAAGGAGACAAGCAACTTAGAATTAAGGAGAAATTTCCTGACAGTTAGAGCAATTAATCAGTTGCCTCCAGAAGTTGTGAATGCTCTAACACTGGAAGTTTTTAAAAAGATGTTAGATAACCATTTCTCTGAAGTAGTGTACGGTTTCCTGCCTAAGCAGGAGATTGGACTAGAAGACCTCCAAGGTTCCTTCCAACTCTGTTATTCTATTCTTGTCTATTCTATTCTCTAAAGAGCTAGGTCTTCACATAATGTGACTGAACAGAATAATTGGAGCTCACTCATTTGTACCTCAGTTGACAACTCTATTTTCCCCCCAAACTTTATTACTTTTGATTTGTTCTATGAACCCTTTGTCTGGTTGGTTGGTTGGTTGATTGGTTGGTTATTCATGGTATTCCTAGCAATCTTCTCCAACATCAGAGTTCAAATGCATCAATATTATTTCTGTAATTCAAAGTCCAGCTTTCAGCTCTCTATAGTGTCATAAAGGAAAACACAAACTGGACTCCATACATATTCAGCATATAAGCTAAATATACAAAGAGAGAATATGCAGTTTTGTCTCAGTCTTTTGATGACTTGGAGCCAAGCTGCTTCACTATGTTCTCTTCCAACTGTGGCTTCCCATCCTATATATACTGTGATTTTTCTTTTGAAGGCAATGAGAACTGCACATTGAGACCAGAGCAAAGCATTGGAAGCTGATGAAAATCTTTGGATTTATAGCACTTCCTTCCTGAACTTGGTCTACACATTGTTGTAGGTTTTTTTAAAAATTCTGAGTTGTACATTGCGTAAATGCTGCCTATAAAAGTGGGCAAGAAGCATAAGAGCCGAACTGATGTTGAATTCTTTTCTAATGCTGGAACTTTCCTTCCAACATCAAAAGAAGCAAATAGATTAATCCTTAGGAATAATAAAAATTCACTGTAAACCTGAAAATGCTTTACATTTCCTTCTTCAGCATCTCTCTTACTTTATATTTGTTGTTCTTATAGGAATCAAGCCACATGATGATGGTGATAATGTACTCGGACTTATTTAAAGAACTTCAACTAATAGGCTATATTATAAAAATGAGGGGAAATATTTTCTTTTTAATAAGCAGAAAACAGGCTGTGTTGTGTGTGACATAGTACAGAACAACAGAAGCTTCAGAAAGACTTAACGTTCTGTTTTGTGATCTGAGATTCTTTCAAATCACCTCAGGAGACATCATGAAACTTAACTATGAGTTTTTTAAAGATGCATCGTCATAGTTTGGCAAATGAACAGATTCTGAGATCACAGTAGCCATTTCAAACTTCCTTTTCCACCGGTGGAAAGAAAAACATATAGCTTTGCTTTTCTGTAATCACTGAAATATTGCAGTGTTCCAGGAAGTTCAATAGTTTCCTGGGGTCACAATACAACCCATAATTCCCAGGTCATATTCAAATGTAAACCATTCCTTGCTTCCATTTACAATATTAACACTAATAGAAGTTGATATATTGATGGATGCTGTTCAAGAAGGATGGAGTAATGTTTGTCAATGTTTTAGCTAGAAGTGGAAGCTTAAACCTCCTCTTACAATACTTGCATAAGTACCTTTTTCAAATATCCTTGAGCAGGAGTGTCAGCTAAAGGCCCGTGGGCCAGATCCAGCCTGCAAAGTGCTAATATCTGGCCCATGGGGCCACTCTGGAAAAAACAAATGCCTTTGGTGCCTCTGCCAGCAAAATGGAGCTTGGTAGGGCCTCATGCTTCATTTTTGCTGGCAGAGGGCTACAGGAGGCCATTGCAGTTGAAAACAGACTTCGAGCTGGCCACACCCACCTTGGACATGTCCAGGGGTGGGATTCGACAGGTTCTCACTTATTTTCTAGAACCGGTTGTTGGAAGAAATCTCCTTCTGTTTTTTTTCATCCTTCTTGCATTCTTGGTAGTATGTCTGGACTAAAAGGCCCTGTCCCACTGCACTTACGGATGCAAAGAGGATGTAAAACATTAAAAAAAGCTTGCCATCTGTTGGAAACGCTATCTCCATTGTGTACTCATTGGCATATGTGTTTCATACGCTCTATCCATCAAGCATCCATCCACTCAATTTCATCCGTGCAAAGAGTTTTGAGCTCACAAAACTTTGTGAATGGATGAACTTTCCGCCGTGTACGATTGTACATTCCGCGACATTATATGGGCACAACAACGTTTTGTGTCCGTTTATCATCCGTTAAATGTCCGCTGTATCCTCTCTGCATCCTCTGGGCATCCTCACAACTTACATTCCACTGCAGTTGAAAATGGAAAGAGGGAGGAAACAAAGAACGTCTTTTCTGTGTACACGGAACGTCTACACAGTGTTAGTAGCATGGAAATAGAAAGGATGCACAGGGAACGGTTTGCATCCGATATACATCCGCGCGGCATCCCCTTTCTTTCCTTTAGGAGTACGTGATGCATCCGCTTCATCCACTATGCGTCCACTTCAAAATTCTCCCCCGGAACCTCTTCAGAGGTGTCATCCGCTTCATCCGCGAGGCTTTCCTTATAAACATCCGTTTAACATCCCTGCTACATACTACCCACGTCCGTTCTTTTCCGTTCTTTTCCATTCTGTTTATTGCAAATTTTCGCCACTTTTTGAAGCGAATGACAACGGATTGAGCCACCCCCGAAATTTTGCTCATCCACTGTGTCCTTTATGCATACGTTTTGCGTCCGTTCGGCCAGTGGACCGGGCCTTTACTGTCTCCAAAGAGTTTTTTTTTTCCTTGCTGGTACTTTCTTAAAGGGAAGGGTTGTTTTAAGCTTTTTACACTGCTGTTGGGAGGAAATACTCCCCTGTTGGAGTTTAGCACTTTGAAGAAATAAATTGAATAATGAAGCCAAAGCTGCCAGAAAGCTTTTAATGACACAGGAACTAAATGAGTGACATTCAGCAAGGCTTCTTGGCTAGCTAAAAAAGAATTGACATTCAAATGTGAGTTTACATACCCTTTTTGAGTTTTGGTCTAAAACTGGTGACCATTCAAAGTTACAATGGCACTGAAAAAAGTGACTCATGACCATTTTTCCCAGTACGAACGTTGCAGTATCCCCACTGTTATGAGAGGCCAGGCAAAGAGAAGTTCCCCTTGATGTGAGTTATGTTGAGTTGGCCACACCCACCCAGTCACATGATCAGCAAGCTACACCCACCAAGAAAGCCATGCCCACAGAACTGGTTGTTAAAAAAAATTGAATCCCACCCCTGGAAATGTCCATCCCTGGCCTCCCAAGGTCAAGCACAACCCTGATGCGGCTCTCAATGAAATTGAGTTTGACACCTTGGTCTTGAGAGTCATATGTCTGCAAAATATGAAATTAAAAGAATATGGGGATCACAGTTTAGAAACCTAAATTAAAGCCTCCTTGACCAAACACATCACCACCATCTCAGTGCTCATATAAGCACTGTGTTTCAGTGCTCATATAAGTGTTTCAGTGCTCATATAAGTGTTTCAGTGCTCATATAAGCATAAATCATCTCTT
Organism: Laticauda laticaudata; assembly: GCA_004320025.1. Lineage (NCBI taxonomy): Eukaryota > Metazoa > Chordata > Lepidosauria > Squamata > Elapidae > Laticauda > Laticauda laticaudata. The sequence continues at coordinate 13,803 of BHFT01020735.1, read as the reverse complement.
GAAAGAGGCTGAGTCTTATTTTTTAGATTTCCACATTAGCCTGGAAAAAAGATGTCAATTTAAATATCCTTTTTGATATTGTCTTCTCACCAAGATGTCATGTTTGAAAGGTACGCAGCCTTACTGCTTATCTTCTTCAGAAACTATATATGTCTGATCACTACAAGGTTGCTTAGAACTCAAGTTCTTGTGATGCCATTGATCCTTCTACTGATATAGTATAAAATCATGTCTGGCTTTTTTTCAGATGGAATACCACTGGCACTTATAATTCCAAGACCATTTTCTTCATGTATTATTGGCAAATAAGCTAATATCTACCTTATATCTATGCAACTGTTAATAAAATAAATTGTTAAATAAACTGTTCTTTATTTGGCTATTTGTTAGGTTTATATGATGACTTTCATTTAGGAGCTCAAGGAAATGTACATAATACTTTCTTCTTCAGTTTTTTCCCTTACACTAACCAGTCTGGGATCTGAGAGATTGGGACTAGTTCCAAATTAGCCAGTTGATTTTTATAACCCATCTAGAACTTCCAGGCAGTCCCCTTAATTATAACATCTTATTGGCTAGGTATAGCCTTCTCCATGCATCTCAAGGCAAGTTTGACCCCCATCCTTTTGCTCTTCTGAAAGGCATTAAAACATGCCATTGTCAACGGGCCTGTGGTAGTGGTGGGATTAAAAAAAAATACTACAGTTCTGTGGGTGTGGCTTGGTGAGTGTGGCATGGCTTGGTGGGCATGCCAGGGAAACAATATTGCAAAATCCCCATCCCTCCCCACCCCACTAACCTGATTTCNATCAGCTGGGACTCGGGAGGCAGAGAATAGATGGGGGCGGGGCCAGTCAGAGGTGGTATTTGCTGGTTCTCTGAACAACCCAAAATTTCGGGTACCAGTTCTCGAGAACTGGTCAGAACCTGCTGAATACCACCCCTGGCTGGCCTGGGGACCATAAATGGAGACAGAGCCAGCTAGGCAATTGATTTGACTGTATTGTTGCTATCATGGGAGGTGGGGAGCAGTTATTCTTATGAGTTTTTATTATATGGTGAATTTTTTAAAGTTGTAAGCTGCTTGCAGTAATCTATGTATGAGCTTGCAGGCTGTATTAAATAAGTAAATAAATAAATAAATAAACCAAGTCAGTAAGTAGTTATATGTCCAACTGGCACCTCATGCATCTTGGCTGGGAATTTTGGAGATTTAAGTCCCAATGTGTTTGGAGGAGGCCAGAATGAAGCAAGCTAACCTATTTATTTGTGCTGTCATTTTAAATTCCAAGTATGACTCATTTTCTCCTATTTTATGGATCTGCCATTTTGTTGCCAGGAAACAAATTATCAGGACAGGTCTTTGGATGACCAGCCATAATATCAAGAGTTATAAAAGGAAGAAACCCAGTGACTCACTCCCAGCCCAGCATTCTGAATTTTTTAAAGTAAGTTTTACAGCATTAAATAAGTCTTCCTTGCTGTTGGGTTAGAAATAGACATTATCACATTCACTCACTGGGAAAGAATTTAAATCAGTCGAAGAATGAAATAGCAGAAGGACTGCCTGAATAGTATTAGCACGTTCAAGAAGACACATGTTTATTTCCATCCTTCTGTATAATTGGCTTAAAAATATATCACAGTGATTTATATATAAATATGTTTGAAGAAAAGTTGATTGTGTCATTGGAAAATATGTCCTAAATCAAGACAGTTTCTTTCCCAATGTCTTTAAAATGGTTTCATGCTGGAGGAAAGAAACGATTAAAATTAGTTTTAAAACATTCAATAGTTTCCTCTTTTTGACAAAGCACAGATTGCTGTCTTTATCCCAACAGAGATTATTTAGCTCTGCCTAACATCTAGAAATTGCAAACATCATCATGAAATATGGGAAAGTCTGCAATGCTAGATACATAATGGCTTGCTTAAAGAAAAGATCTACTTGAACCTGGTTAGTGTAAGCCAGATTAGAATTAGAAGAGAATTTGATTTATTATTATTTCTTTGCCTTTAAAACACAGGTGGGAAATATTTTGGTGGACATGGTTGATTTTGTGAGTGGGAGAAGGTCATATCCAGAGGGTCAATGATTACTAAGATTACCAGATTTGAGCTGCATACCTGCTGATGACCACTAGATGGTGCCAAATAAGTATAGTACAGGAAACACTGTCCCCTAGTGACAGGTTTGAGATTTTTTTTGCCAGCTAGATAACAGTACTAGTCCTAACAATACAAGATGAGGAGGGCCAAGAATTATTCTTGTTTCTCCCCAGGTTTGTGGGAGTGCCTTTGTTTTGTTTTTCTAAAACTGTGTTCAGACTGTTTTCTAAAACTGTGTTCAGAGGTATTAGGTCATCTACTGCAGTTTTTATGCTTCCTGTCTCAAAAGAACAATATGCTGACTGTTTTTAACAATTGTGATTATAAGAGAAAACTGTAACTTTGGGGCTTTGTGCAGCTCTGAGGAGCTTATCCATCTTTGTCTTAAAATGGATTGTTTGTCTATTTGTTGCCATCTAGAGGGCCCAAAGATGGATGCTTCTCCTGCCTTTGTTATATTTATCCAGAAAGTCACTTAACCTCTCAGACAGGGATGCCTTGCAATGTAATGTAAAATAAATGTAACACTAGACCAGCATCTTAAGGCAAGGGCCCAGGATTCTTGTGTGACCAGATGGCCCTACCTCAAAGATTTTCAGTAACTCCCCAAACAGGTACACGCCCTTTGTGTTACAAATGACCTGCCTTTGATCTCTAGTTATAATTTAAGCCACAGGCAGGCTCCAATTTCTCTTTCCTCACATTTTAAATGCCTCAGACCCAGTGTCAGCAAGTTCTCATTCTCTCTTTGCACCTGGGCAGACTTCAGGCCAGGAAAAGAGGGGGAAGAACTGCCAAAAGAAAAATGAGCCTTATTGGGTTGCCCTTTTCATTTCCTTCCTTTTCTCTGGGCTGAGAAAACAGAGGCTGAAGGAAAATGTTGAACAAAATAATACTGTCCAGCAAGGAATGTAATATGACTTAGACCTGTATTATTGCACCATGAGCATGGGAGGGCTTGAAGAATAAAAGTGCAGCACATGTGGTAAAATATAGAATATTTAGCAATTCCGTATTTCTTAACTTGTACCGTGACACTGAAGTCTGCATGAGAGATTTATTTTCTATCTGGCATTCCTCTTTACGCTTCAAATGCATTGTTTTATAAAATTAGAGGAAGTAGGAGAGGCATGTTTATTATGGAAGTATATGTATTTATTCTTCATAGTATTGAAAATAATGGCAAAGGATGAAAGAGCAGCTCTGTGGATAAGAAATGCTTTAACATAATTACAATAGTAACTTGTAATTGGGTACAATACATTAAATAAAATTCCCACAGCTGCTTTGTGGGTAGCTATCTCCAAAAGGGCAATGGTTCAGAATGGGCTTTCTCTTATGAGCCCCAAACAGAAGGGAGGGCAGTCAACCTATTTTCCAAAGTACAGAGGGAAGACAAGAAACAATGGATGGAAACTAATCAAGGACAGATCCAACCTAGGACTAAGGAGAAATTTCCTGACAGTGAGAATAAACAACCAGTATGGCTTGCCTTCAGAGGAAGTGGGTGCTTCATCACTCAAGGTTTTTAAGAAGAGACTTTGATAGAAACAATATAGGCAGTGGTGGAATTCAAATTTTTTTACTACTGGTTCTGTGTGTGTGGCTTATTTGGTGGGTGTGGCTTGGTGGTCATGTGACTGGGTAGACGTGCTTGGTGGTCATGTGACTGGGTGGGTGTGGCCAACTCAATGTCACTCACATCAAGGGGTGCCTCACCTGGCCCCTCCCCTCCCAGCCATTCCTTGTTCACCCAGCCTCAACTTATATATATCTGTTAAAAATGTTGTTCAGCTTTTTTGACTTGATTATCGCATACTATAGATGTACTTTCATGGACCACTGAAGAGAGAAAATGGCTCACATGCTTTACTCAAGAGTTGTGATATTAGGGGCAACAGCTTTAAGGGCTGTCCAAAGAAAGTGGGGGAATGTATTTCAAAGCAACCAGGAGGCAAACCAGAAGCAATGAATGGAAACTGAACAACAGAGAAGCAACCTAAAACTAGGAGAAACTTTTCTGTACAGTTGAGAACAATTAACCGTGGACCTGCTTTGTACCCAGAAGTTTCTGGTGATAAATCATTGGAAGTTTTTAAGAAAAGACTGACAGCAGCCATTTTTCTGAAAGTGTATCGGTGTCCCCCAAAGTCCCTTCTAAGTGTTATCTGACACCTTTCCCAGACTCTATTCAGATTTTGGCATCCTCAGTTTTCCTGCCTGAGCAGCGGCTTTGGACTAGAAGACCTCCAAACTCCTTTCAACTCTGTTAAAACACAACAATGTATTTATGCTCTGGACTATAGACATCAAATGCATGTAAACCCTGAAAATATGTGGTAGCCTGGCAAAAGAAAGGCAGTTAGAATCACTCTAGGTATAGGGACAGTGAAAATATTAACACATGATAAATAATGGAACAATTAAAAATAATAGCACAGAGTTTTCTCTGTCTCTCTCTCTCCCTTCCTATTTCCTTTTCTTTCTTTCTCTTTCTTTGTCTCTGTCTTTCTCTCCCTTCCTTTCTTTTTCTCTCTCTCTCACACACATACCACACACTCTCTCTCTCCCCATTTCTTTTTCTTTCTTTCTTTCTCTTTCTTCCTCTTTCTTTCTGTCCCTTCCTCTTCCTTCCTTCCTTCCTTCCTTCCTTCCTTCCTTCCTTCCTTCCTTCCTTCCTTTCTTCTCTCTCTCTCTCTCAAACACACACACCTGTCAGCTTTCATTCCCTCTCACTCCAGGCACCTTACTCACAAGGGGATGTGAATCCAGCATTGGAGAAGTTCTATAGGTAAACGGACTTGCATTTGAAGCTCCTGCAAACTTCCTCATGGCTGGATTTTTCCCCTCTTCCCCCAGCGTTCTTTTCCTCTCGCTCCAGGCACTTTACTCACAAGGGGAAGCAATACTTATAGTGTCCATGAAGAATCCAGCCTTGGAACAGTTTTGCAGGTTAACGGACCGATGCTCCACCCACAGTCATGTGTTTTCAAGTGGCTGCTTGAAAATGCATGCCTAGGGCGGGGGAGCAGTCCTCCTTTAAAATGGGGCAGCAAGCGTTGGGTGGGCAGGGCAAGCGAGTGAGCGGAAACTGGGCGACCAGGTTGGGGGCATGGCCAGCTAGATGTTGCTACTGGTTTGGCAACCCATGACAAATTCTTGCTACCAGTTCGCCCGAGTAGGTGCAAACCGGCTGAATAGCACCTCTGGATATAGGATCTCCTCCTGCTTGAGAGGGGATTGAACTAGAAGGCCTATAAGGTGTTTTCCAATTCTGTTGTTTTGTTGTTGTTTTTCAAGAACAAGGCAGATTTTTCCTTTAGCTATTTTTATCCAGTGCACCAATATGTGAGCTTAATTCCCAGCTGGCTCACTGGGCAACTTCAAGCCAATCATTAAATCTCAGCATATTCAATTAGACACCATTGTTGTGAAAATAAAATGAAGAGGACAACCATGAATGTGTTCTGACCCACGCCCTTTTCCAACAAATCAAACACAATCCAAAAGGAACAGAAACCTTGTAATGCTTCTGCAAAATAATCAGCTGTGATAAGCACAAGCCTTGCCAAACTGTGTGAGACTTGCCAAAAAGATAACAGACAAGAAATAAATTTCAATACCAGAATGTTCAAATACAAACTCAGGATACTGGAATGTCCACGAGGCTGGAGTTTCAGAATGTCTTTCTGCAAAGTATGTTCGTTTCACAGATAGCTTTTATCTTATTGAAGGAGGGGCCATTACATTGCAGCCTTATTCCTGAGTTGCCCATGCTGTTGCAGCTGCTCTTTCCTGCATGCTTGGCACAGGATCCTTGGGAACCTCCTCATCACTGCTGGTAGGCCCCACAATCTCTGAAGGCAGCAATCTACTCCCTGATGGTCCTAGCCCCTCACCTGAGTCCTCACTCTCCTCAGTCATCTGCACCTGCTGCTGGCTAACCACAACAGAATGCCCTCTTAAAATCATGGGAGATAAATGAAATAATTGATACTGATTGATAAATTACTTATGTGGAATAAGCCTTGCTACAAAGCTCAATGTCTACCAAGCAGTAGTGCTAACCACCTTGATGTATGCCAGTGAGACTTGAACTGTATACAAGAGGCATGCTAGGCAATTGAACCACTTCCATATGACCTGCCTCCGCAGACTTCTGAGGATCCGGTGGCAGGACAAGGTGCCAGACATAGAAGTCCTCTCCAGAGCATCAGTTTGCACCCTGCCAATGAAAGTCCAGACATGCTGGGCAGGCCATGTTGCAAGGATGGTGAGCTGTCTCAGCTGTCCTCTATGCTGACCACAGCTGTCCTCTATGGTGAGCTGTTTCAAGGAAAGCAATCAACAAGGGACTAAGGAAGCAATACAAAGACACACTAAAACCCTCTTTCAAATCCCTGGATATCAACACCACCTCCTGGAAAACCCTGGACAAGATCAATCAACATGGCACACATTAATCCACCAAGGCTGCCAGACATTTGAAGCAGTGGTGGGATTCTAAATTTTTTACTTCTGGTTCTTTGGATGTGGCTTGATGGGCGTGACATGGTGGGCATAGCTTCGTGGGCATGGTAGGGAAAGGATCCTGTGAAATCTCCATTCCCTCCCCACTCCTGGGGGAAGTTTACTGCAAAATCCCCATTCCCTTCCTACCCCACTAACCTGCTTTCCAGCTCCGTTCTCCTGGGCAGGGCAACAAAAGAAGACCCAGCCGATCAGCTGGCAGAGAATAGATTGGGGCGTGCCAGTCAGAGGTGGTATTTGCTGATTCTCCAAACTACTCAATATTTCAGCGACCAGTTCTCTCATAATGCTTATTGTGTGCCAAAATAAATCCAATATAATGCAATCCTTCATGTAAGCTGTTAAATACTTACCAGAATATGAAAAATCCATATAAGACAAACAAGAGTTATTATAAGAGAATACACAAAATATAAAATGTTGACCTTGTGACTATGATTCAATTTCCAGTGCCCCTTTTCCTCTTTGCCATTATCTTATTCTGTTTTGATAGTCTGACAATCAGAAGCCAAAACATGTTCAGTCTCCCCTAATTTTGACCGAAGTCATAGCAACAGTGACAAACAAAATAGTCCATTTGCACAGAAGATAAGAACATATATCCTGTTTAAAAGTTTAAAATGGTATGGTATGATCCCCTTCCTCCAATGTGTCTTCCAATATTTATTATATTTCCTTTCCGATGCCACAGAATATTTGCTTGGAATGCTTTTTGTTCTTTTCCATGTAAGTGGTACAAATTTCATTGTTTTGCTTTATCTATTCAAGCAGCTTTTCCTTGCCATTGAACAAACTCATGTTTAGATTGATACATGGTTCAAGTGAGCATAGCATCTCTTTGCAAATATAAATGTAATATACAGGTATTAAGTGTATGCAGGCATTCCAATATGCAATGGTGGACATAATTCTATACAGGGTAGTGTATAAGTCCAAATATCTTGTCCCTTCATTCGCATATATTTCTATTGCTATAGTTCCAGGGCTTTAGGTCAGCGTCAGGTCAACCACTCGAGAATCTTCTGGGCTGCAGTTAACTATGTAAACTTGCGAAAAGCCAAACCTCTTGGAGATATGTTTTGGCCTTCATAACCACCAGTCTCCTGCTTTTAGAAACTGATTTACTGAACAAAGGAAAAGGAAATCAATTTTAATAAAATATTAATGACCATCCTGCTTAGCACAACTCAACAAATTGTTTTACAAGTTTGTCCCAATCTGTTCCATGATATTGGCTTCAATGTGTGCCTGTGTATGTATTTGCACATGTTGATCTGTATGAGTGTGTTTACAATTATTTTCATAAGTGTTGCTGGATTTTATGACATATTGTATCTGCTTTCCTCAAAGCTTCTTCGTGTTTATAATAAATAGCTCAGAATAAGGGGCTGATTAAAAAACACCATTTACTGTGAAAATTGGGATCTGAGAATTCTTTAATAAACATATTTGCCCAGGTCTCATTGACCCAGCAGTCATGAGGAAAATAACATCATTTTTCAAGAATATATGACCCATAGCTGTGCTCTGACATGATTACAGAAGTAAGACATACTTTTAATTTTTTTTTTACCTCACAATAATGGAGTAGGATAAAATTTAATGACAGAGATTTCTAATGATTAGTTTCCTTTCCCCTTCCCCATAAACTGAACATTTTAATAATGCTATTCTTTTCTCCTTCCCACACATCTGTATCTGACCTAGCAATAGAGGCTGGGAAAGGATATAGTTTAAGATGATGAAGTTGTTGGAAAGAAAAAAAGTACATGGTGAACACTGGATAAGAATTTCAAGGCCAGGTTTTATGATTTCTAAAAGCGATGTTTACTGAAATTAAATTTCCATTGTTGGGAAAGATAAAATGGAAAGTGGACAAAAAGAAAAAAAACCCACCACCAAAAAGAGCAGAGCTTCTTTGCATGGGGGAAGGAAGTGCTGTTGCAATCAGGTCCTTTAACACAATACCACAAAAGTCCATGGGATAATTTTCTATGGAGATTCTCAGTCATCCAGGTTAGGTTGTCTGAAAGGTGCTTTTTCAAGAAGCAACTGGACTTTCTGGTTTTTCTTTGAAAACATTTCTCACCCAAGAAGCTTATTCAGCTCTGACTGAATGGTGGGGAATGGAAGGACCTATATTCCTTTATAAATATGTTTATTGTCATTCCATACATTGCAGGAATATCAGAAAAGCTCAGGAGCATCTTCAGACAATGCAACATATGTGCACAATTCAAACCCAAGAATACACTCAGGCAGAAGCTTGTCCACCCCAAGGATAAAACACCCAGATACAAACTGAGCAACATGGTAGATGCAATACAATGCAGTGAGCCATGGAAACAAAGCAACCGCTTCATAAATGCATGGCACAACAACAAACCCATCAGGGCTAGATTCAGCACTCCATCTGCATTTAAAAGACAAAGGCCACTCTTTTGAAGACAGCAAAGTCCACATTTTGGACAGAGAGGATCACTGGTTTGAAAGAGGAGTCAAAGAGGCCATCATGTCAGAACTGAACAGCCCTCTCTCAACAGAGGGGGAGGAATATGGCATCATCTATCTCCAGTCTACAACACAGTCTTTCAACTGTTCCAAGAAGGCTTCACATTCACTTACACCACTCCGGTGATCCTGATGACACACATAAACCTCCAGGTGGCCTTAACAACTGGCTAAAAGAATGTAAATGACCAACTGTCTGCAAGGAGTATAAATCATTCCATTCCCCACCATCCAGTCAGAGCTGAAGAAGAAGTGAAACATCTTCAAAACAAAAACCAGAAAGTCCAGTTGCCTCTTTAAAAAAGCACCTTTGGGACATTCATGGTGTAATGGTTCCTCCTTCCAGAATCTCTTCAGGAGCTGGGACAATGCTATAGTGCTCAATACTCTCACACATATGTGGGGTGTTCTTCATTTTACCCTGATCTTCTCAGTCTATTTTAGCAGATATATAGGAAATCACTCATATACAGCATCTCCCTCCCCATATAAAATAATTTTGCAGGCGGGAGACTTACAAAGCCCTATAGTCCAGGAGAAAGCCCTATAGGCCTTCAAAGCTCTGTTAGCCCACCCAGAATTAAGATGGTATCTTTCTCTTTTTTTCCCCCCTTTTCTTATAAAAACAGATTCAATAGAGAAAATACTTATTCTACTTTAATTTATAAGATCCAATACTTGGCACTTCATAAGGGAATGCAGTGGATGGGGGATTGATCCAATAGATCACGAGTCTTCAAACTTAGCAACTTTAAAACTTGTGGACTTCAACTCCCAGAATTTTCAGTCAGCCAGCTACAAGATTTAAAATTGCCAAATTTGGAGACCCCTACAGTAATCTTAAACTTCAATGAACTTTTGCCCAGGAAGCTTAATGAGTAGCAATTGGAGTACAAGACTTGGAGGAAAAACAGAAAAGTGCTTTCATTTTTCAACACTTTGCTCAGCACATTTGACTATGGAAAATTTTGAAAGAAAAATTAATGTGTTTTGTATCTGGCTTCATTCTTTTTCCAAAGAAAGTAGAAACAGCATTGAGGAAAAAGTGGAAGGGTTATAATTATTTTTGTCTTTAAAAAATTGTATGCATGAGGACACCTGGCTGTTTTTGTGGCTTTTGTTTTTTAAGGAAGGAACAACAATTGCAAAGAAATAGGAACATACATTTCATGGATCATTTGCTTGGCCTTCACAGCTTATCTCTCTACTTCAGAGAAATATGCAAAGTGACATATTCAAAACCAGAGACAATATTACATGGCCAGCACTGCCACAGCACTCAGCCAGTCACACAATTACAGATATTTTTGTCGACAGAACAGGAGATATATTCGACAGAACCACACTTTTATGATCATTGTATGACTAATGCCATTGTTTGTCATCAAGATTTTTTTTTAAAATGTCCTCATTTGCTACTCTTGCATAAGTAGTATTAAACCCTCCTTGTCATTCAGTTATGCTAAGGATTGATTTCATTTCTGTATTTAAGAGTATTCTCAGCTTGCTGAACTGGAAATATGTACTGCACATACAGGGGTGGGATTCTACCAGTTTGCACCCATTCACTAGAAACAATTGTTAACATTCTAAGCAGTTCAGAAAACTGGTTGTTAGAAGAAATTACTGGCCTAATCCTAAAAGGAAGGCAGGAAGGAAACATTCTGGTGTTGCTCACAGAAACTGCCTCTCCATTAACCCTTATTACATTCTTGGCAGGACTAGACTTCCTGTCTCAGGAACGTATCTGGAGTTTTTTCCTCTCCTTTGCTGGTACTTTGCTTGTGTGGAGTGACCATTCAAAGTTACAATGGCACTGAAAAAATTGACTTATGACCATTTTTCACAACTTACAATTGNCGCCCAGCCAATAACATGACCACCAAGCCATGTCCACCAACTAAGCCATGCCCACAGAACCGGTTGTTAAAAAATTTGAATTCCACCCCTGTGCATATACCATAGTTAGCCAGAAGTTGATCTTTCTGAAAACCCAGATGCAGCAATGAAATCTGACTATCATTAACAAGTACCACAGTAGACCAGAAGGCAAAAGGGAAGACATGAAAGTAGGGAAGAGATCTTTTGGCAAAAAATGGAAGTAAAGAAAATATATACTTTATGGTGCATGGTTAGGTTAATCCATAGAAATAGCCTAAAGTAAATTCTATAATCCATTTTCCATGTACCTAAACTGTGCTGAATGTAAGGGTTGGAGGTCGAATCACTAAAAGTAGAAGCAAAAACATGGCTACCTACATTTAATAATTGGTTCAAGCACCATTTTTTCCCATCAGGATTTATCCCTCAAGTTTTGGCATCAATCTCAGTGGGCCAGATATTTAGTATTATTCAAAAAAGTTGCCTCATGTATTTTGATCAGTTATTAACCTTAGAATATAAACAACCCTTTCAGATTATTAAAACCAGATTCTTTGGAACTGAACAAGAGAATGAACTCAGTTAGTATCACATCATATCAGGGAACTTTTAAAATGGTCTGGAGGGGAACCAAGTAAATATTTAATCACACTTATATCCCCTGCTCAGTATTGCACCTTTTTTTAGAATTAGGCACAATAGTTTACTTCCATCAGTTCTCAACGTTAGATTAGCCAAAACACCTTTTCCAGAAGAAGTTATTCCAGTGTTTCAGATTTGATAGAAACATTCCATCCTGATTTGATGTAAACTCATATTATCAAGGTAGCTGTCAATATCTCATTTCTTCTTTGTTGGAACTTGTGTCAGGATAATAAGTTTTTGCTTGGTTTTGTCCTATCAGACAATAAGATCGATATCACTAATATCAGCTCTATTTTGTCTGTTATTAAAGTATGCAAACAAATTACTGCAGAAGTAAATCTGCTGGAACAAAGAATAAATATTATGCCAGGAGAAATCATGTTATATATTACATATTAGAATTTTACAATCCGTTTTTATTATTCTCTATATATTATATTCTGTATTATTGTAATGTAATTTTACTGTCCAATTCTTCTATTGCTTGGATCATTGACCAAATAAATTTCTGATGATGAATAAAAACATTCTACCTTCACACTGGCCAGTCAAGAAACTAAAACAGGGTTCAAGTATAGAAGCCTACAGGGAAGAAAATGAGACAACAAGCATCATGCTATCAAACTCAGGCCTTGAAGCATTTGCATGCAACATCACAATGCAAAAAAGGGTAGATCTTGCACTTTTTGTAATTTTGCTAACATTATAGTTAAGCACAGATCCATATGAGTTTCAACAATCTTTTGTCAGTAAAGATTATTTGAAAAAATGCATTCCTGATGGTTGGCAAATCCATTTTGTGCTTAGCTATATGGTTGCAAGTTCTTCTGAAATTAAGTAACTTTACTGTGTTTATTGATTAATAAGAGTGATTAATGCCCATTAAATCTCTTTTTTGAAAAAAAAGGTATGTGTAATTGTTTAGGACCAGACCTTTGCTATTAATTCAAATACCTTAGCTTTAAAAAATTAATTCCTGGCCATTCAAAGATTATCTAACTTGACTGATTGAATGTTGCATTCTTTTTTCAGACAAATGATTAGCAACTGATCATAATATATATGAAAGTAGTAGCTATAATAAATGTCAAAAATTGTCCTGTGTTGGCTAAGCAAACAAACAAAAATCAGTTCCCAGTTCTTGCAGTGATAGATTTGTGTTCAAAGGTTCACATAAATTATAACTGTTAATGGTCCTCAAACCAATCTGAGGGAAAAGTGGATTAGCACCATGTGTCAATGTACTGTGTAACATGCTACAAGGCTTGTAATTATTTACAAACAGCTAATCAGGATCAAACAGTTAACAGCATGGAATTACAGTGCTGCATAACCAGTTGGATTTGATTACACGTTGACATCACATAAAAAAATGAAAGACAGCTTAGAATGTCAAGATTTAATAGGCTGTCAGGAACCCTTGGGATCTATTGGAAACTCTGTGTGGTAAGCCACTGAATTGCACACAGAAGCTTTTCACTGGGTGATGTTCTAATAACACAAATAATTCTGGCATCTCCTCCACTTGTCAATAAAGTCATCTCTGTGTGTGTCAGCATACAACATTAGGTGACTGGGTCTATCATGTGGTGTCAGTTCCCTTGGTCCTTTCAGCAACAAATTCTGGAGTAAGTAATAAACATCACCTCATCCTCACTCCAGGCAAGAAGGGAATGAAAACAAATTGCTACCTCCCTTCTGCATGATGCTTTGATGTTGGTATGATGGAAACCTATGCAAGGAAAAAATATTTGTAAATATCCAAACCATCACTTCTCTGTTGCATTTAAAACCTCTGGAGGTGAAATTATGGCATGGCAGGTGGTGGGGAGGAAGAGTGAGTCATGAATTACCTGTAATGGAGAAATAGATCAACCGCAAACTTTGCAGGAGCACAGCAATTACAAAAAATACATCAGTTTTGTACCAGTTTCAAATAAGCCTCAGGAGACCTAAAAAAGAAACAAAAGTTGACTCAACTCTCAGGATCAGCCAAAATGATATAATCCTGGGCAGGTTCTGAAAGCCCTTTCTGGAAGTGCTTGAAGTGCGCAATACATTATTTTTCAGCAAGAAAAAGATACAAAAATGCACATGTGTGCATTTACCTTTTACAGCTAGGTCACA
>BHFT01020734.1:0-21830 GCA_004320025.1 Laticauda laticaudata | reverse complement strand
CCCCCCAAAGAAAGAATCTCAATATGTTTTGTTTTCAATTTTTCATCTCAATTTAATTCAGGTATTGCTCCAGGCTTTTTCATAGTTTCAGGGGTATTGGATTCATGGCATAATTCCAGTTAGACGAGGGAGTTTCTCATATTTGCAAGTATTGTGAATGTGAATGAGATAGGAGAGATACCCTTGGACAAAATAATTTGGTTGAGCAAATTATAGCACATTTTCCATTTTCTCCTCAGCAAGAATTAAAAAAAAGCACGAAAGTTCAGGTTAAAAGTTCATTTTACCTGAAATTCTCATTCCATTCCATTTAGGCCAATCATACCAAAGAAATCAGTTTTCCCCAAAATTCTGTCTTATCAGGGAACAAAGAGCATGCCCATGTGCATGGCTAATGCATGTAGAGAGCTTTGTCCATGACTTAATTACTATGTGACCTTAATTCAAAGACCTGATTCCTCTCAGCCAGGATATCAATAAGATATCTCTTTAGTAATGGGACTACAACTATCATGAGTCCTATTTACCACCTGTATCTTTCACCTCCTGCATGGCCCATTCCTTTAGTTCTAGATTTATTAGCAACAGTGATAGTTCTTAGGCTTCACAGTGCTTTATAGTCCTCCCTAAGTGGTTTTACAGGGTCAGCATTTTGCCCCCAACCATCTGGGCCCTCATTTTACCAACTTCAGAAGGATGGAAGTCAACCTTGAGCAAGTGAGAATCAAACTGCCAAACTGAAGGCAATTGGCAGTCGACAGAATTAATCTGCAGTATTGCATTCTAACCATTGNGGATGGAAGTCAACCTTGAGCAAGTGAGAATCAAACTGCCAAACTGAAGGCAATTGGCAGTCGACAGAATTAGTCTGCAGTATTGCATTCTAACCATTGTGCCACCCAAGCTCTTAGCAATAGCCACAGCACTTGAACTGGTCAGGATCAAACTCCTGGCTATGGGCAGAGTAAGCCTGCAATACTGCATTCTAACCACTGTGCCACCATGGTTCCTGGATGATTTGAAAGGTGTACTAAATTTTTTCCTTGTTAAATTGGAAGAAGAGGTATTAGAGGTAGGGTGATGGAGATGTCACAATTATACCCTGAAACAAGAATTTCTCAGTATTTTGCTAGTGATCTGGATGAAGTGATGGAGAGGATGCTTATCAAATTTGCAGATGAGACAAAAGTAGATGAGAGAGCTAAACAACAGGGGGGAAAAGTTTAAAATGATCTTAATAAGTTAGAGGAAACCACTGAAAATAAAATAATTTATTCTCTTTTATTATTTATTTATTTCCTGCCTTTATTATGTTTATAAATAATTCAAAATGGTAAATATATCAATACTCCTTTCTCCTCCTCTTTTTCCTACCACAACAATCCTAGGAGGTAAGTTGGGCTGAGAGAGTGACTGGCTCAAAGTCTGGCTTCCATACATTAGTGGTGAATTTTCTCCACTGTAGATCTAAGACAGTATGCTTGCCTTTAGACTTCAAGTATAATTTTTATATATAATTCTATATTATAAAAAGGGATAATGTGTACTTCTTAAACTTCTCAGATAAAAACTATTGCACATAAATAGCACACAAAACATCATTCCCACAAATGGCTTTCTTAGCAACCTAAAAGACCAAATGAAGAATAATTAAAAAACAGATTAAACTGATTAAATTGATTTATGGTAAGAACTTAGTTTAATTAGTTTTTAATGTTTTACTTTAGTTTCAGAGTAGGATGTTTTCTGAATTGGTTCAAATCAGTTTATTTATATCTTTTATCTCTGCTATTTCTCCTTTACAGGAGTTCCAAGAGCAATATTTCAAAGAATTAGTGTGATGAAACTCTTAAAACATTCAGATCAGTGTTGCAATCTGAATGTTCTCTTAAGCAGAATTTTCAAACTAAGTTCTTCAGAAGCACAGGTTTATGTGAGAACTTGAAGGGGTTCTATGAGAGATGGGGGGATTTTCTCAGGTACAGCCAGTTTTCTATTACTAGAGTTTAATTAAGTCTCTTGATCGAAGCTTCATAATTTTTTTTTAAACAGGTTTCACTGCCTGAAAAAGCTTGAAATGCTTTAGTCTAAAGGATCTACCATTCTTGCTACTGTATTTTCATTATCTCTGCCAAAGCAGCTGCTTCTCTACAATAGCTACAGTCAAATCTTTTATCAGATTGAATTATGAGTGGAATGTTGTTTTTGCATCTCATCTTGCACATTCGTATGGAACCTGTTTGCCTTCAGAACTCAAATATTGATTTCAAATCAACTCTTGGCCAATTCATACACTCCTAATACTCCAGATGGCTTAGAGAAGACTTCATATGATCCAAAAACAGCATTGCAGGAGAACTGGGATTTCAAGATGTGTTTAAAAGAGAATATAGAACTGAGCTGATGGATAAAGTGTGACTTTTAAGGAACTTTGGTCAGCTGAACTGAAACTTTGTTCATCCACCTAAAAACGATATGCAGATGTTTATAAGCTCTATCTTGCTTTATCAGTGGAAAAGAGTTCAACTCACCTGAAAATATATTTTCTGTGAGATTGGGAATTCTGTTTTGTCTCAATTCCTATCATAAACTCAAAGAAGTGGACAGGCCCAGCTAGATTAATGAAGACAAACTTCTCAGTTTACTTCGCACAGAAATCCACTTTAAAGTAATCTAGACAGAAGGCTACTCAGCTCCTTTTCAGAAAAATCCAGTGATGGGGAAACCAGTCACCTCTTTTAATAATAGTTCCATTCTTGATCAGCTCTTACAATTAAGAAGCACATCCTAATATTGAACTTGACTCTGCTTTCTTGAAATTTAAAGCTATTATTTTACATTTTATATTCTGAGATGATAGAAAACAAATCTTCATTGACACAGCT
The DNA here is from genome assembly GCA_004320025.1 of Laticauda laticaudata. Classification (NCBI taxonomy): domain Eukaryota; kingdom Metazoa; phylum Chordata; class Lepidosauria; order Squamata; family Elapidae; genus Laticauda; species Laticauda laticaudata. The sequence goes on along the minus strand of BHFT01020734.1, from coordinate 18,945 downwards.
TCGGGTATTTGAAAAATGTTATCCTATCCTCCTCACCCCTCGCCTTGCACCAAAGACCAAGCCTGCTCACTTTCCATATTTTTCCTCACAAGAGATTTTAGTCTTTTAATTATTATAATCACCTTTCTCTACACTTATTCAATTTTCTTTAGAAGTTTTAAAAAATAAAATACTTAGAATTGGACACAAAACTCAAGTTATAAACAATTTGAAGTAGAATATAAATATTCCTTCTCATGATCTGGATACTGTATTTCTATTGATGCATTTTAAAATTACTTATGTCTTTTTTTTTGGTAGGCATGTTATGCTGCTGACTCATCTTCAATTTTTAATCAATCTGAATAGCAAAAAATGCAAAGGTGCAGTTACCAAGCTAGGTATATCCCACCTATCTGTGAATTTGCTTCTTTTTAATAAGTGTCTCTATTATATTTCTAGCACCTGGCTAGAAGTCAGGAATCTTTTTAAACCTGTTTTAGAAATGAAAGCCAGCTGAGTGTCTTTGGCATCCTGGCCAGTCAGTTTCTCTCATTACAATTCACCTCATAGGATTGTTGTTATGGAGAAAATGGAGGAGAAAGTCTATTGGGTGTACTTTGAGTTATTTAAAGGTGGGAAATTAACTAACTAACTAACACACATACACATACACGCACACACACATGTGAACAGCTGAAGGGTGACTTGAATTTCAGAATTAACCATGAATCTATAAAGCCCCTGTCACACTGCACCAACGGATGGAAAGAGGATGTAAAATGGAGAAAAACATTGGTTAACGTGATGCTTCTGTTTTGTACTCACTGCAAACATTTTGCTTCCTCTCTATCCGTCCAGCATCCGTCTATTGACGTTTCATCTGCTCAGAGGGTTTTGAGCTGCTCAAAACTGTACATAACTTTGTGCGAGGAAATTATCTAATTTGTCCTCCCATTATGCAAGCCCACTAGGCATACCGTTATATGCATACGCGTTATGCATCTGCCTATATCCCGCTTAGGCATCCAGCTACACGTCCACATAGTCGACCGGAGTACTTAGAGCTGCAATCGATCCTCCAGCAGTAACGGGCACACAGGGTAGGAGCGGAACGTGTACCGGAATTGGATGGCAGAAAACAGTGGAAGTGAAAAGTGGATGACAGCTTCAGTAAAGAAGAGCATCATGTAAAATGGAAAAAACACTCGCGCAGAAGGGACCTATCTTGGATCATTAGGATGTCTAGAACGGCGATGCCGTAGAGGAATGCTAAGGAAACATAGAGGAAAACCTCAACTGCCTATATAAAAGGGGAGCAACTCAACTCCGTGATCTCGTTTTCAGTGCAGACCTTCTGAGCCTTCATCTACTTCTTGCCTCTTCCACAGGCAATCCAGTCATGTGTCCAACAATGGATTGTAAACAAAGTCCTTTTGGCAGCCGCCTCATCGTTTCAACATGCGAAGCCATCTACAGGCTCTCTGAACTCTACTACGGAAGAAAAGGGAAGGCCGGCCAAGAAGGAGTCTGGTCCGAAGAATGAATGGGAGGATAGAGCAGCGATATGGACTGTAAAACAAAGACTGATGGTGGAGCTCAGGAAATAAGACCTCCGTGGCATTCCAGAACTTCACTGAGGAATGCCTCAGCCATGGTTTGACAAAGTTGGTGCAGATGGCTGCCCACAAGGTTGTACCAAAGCAGAGGCACCAAAGTTCCCCCCAGACCTGGAGCGGGCTGGGTAAGGTGTACTGAATCATGTGGCACTGAACCTCAGGGACCGCCTATGCAGCGAGGATGCAGTACAGGATGGAGGGTGCCAAAAAACCATCAGTCATTGTGGTCAAGAGAAAGTGGTGCAAGCCCTCAATCAGAGACATAGAAGAAAGAAGGCGAACAGAGTCCAGCTGAGTGATCACTAACAGTTGCATCCTCCACTGAAGAGAAGGCTGGAAGAAAGTTGCGAGGAGCAGTGGTATCCGAGAAGGTGAATCTCCAACACGTTGGACTTCATAGATGGAAGCACGTGTGCAAAGCTCTCAGCCAACTCAGAGTCCAACTTATCAAACTACAAGGCTTCTCAGCAATCATCCTCTTTCGCCATGATCGTGCTAGGACTACACAAGTTCATGTTACATGCGAATAGACGTCTCAAAACGGGTCAGAATTCAGGCACATGTCCCAGGGGTATAGCGGACGACCAGTCAACTTCAAGGAGGGGCATGGAAGCATACCTCATCAGAGTGCTTCCAGATCCAGACCTACCTGCCCAACGACAGCGAAGATGTTCTCAACTCATCGTGGGGGATGACGCTTCTCCCTCAGAACGCTAAACTCAATGAAGCCTACAACTGTCGACTTCCTCACCCGTCGAAGAGAGGATCTTCAATGACAGGCTGTGCCAGCGGCAACGGAGGTGATGGGAGAACGCCTTTAGGCATCCTGGACCAGAACCAGGTTTTCCAGGTATTTTCACACCGCATATCGCAGCATGACCCCCGCAGACTGTGAGAGATCGTGGAAAGATCTTATCCATGCCATACCTGCACATTCAATACTCATTCGAGCACGATTAATTACATACCGAGTGCATTCTATCAGATGTGCAGAACAGGCTCATGGAATCACAGCACAGGCAAATAGGGAATTTGGAGCCTGGGGAATCGGAGGCAAAGGGTGGTAACCTGATCGAACACTGAGAATGATGCAAGGCTGCAGAGCGAGCCTCATGTGAGAAAGCGATGAAGAAGCAGCGCAACTCATCAACTGAGATAACGCACTGTGCACACTCCCTCCAGCTGTGACGCGTGGGGCAAGACAAGGATGATAGAGGATTAATAAGATGCTGTCTTCACCCATGTTCTTCATCAACACTGATAGAGATTGGGCCATGTATTTTGGTGGGTCACTCACAGGGCATTTAATAAGTAGTTGTGTTTTAATTATGAAATGTGTGGATCAAATAGAGGAATTAAACTATTGGTTACTTAGATAATACAACGAGCCATAGGTGGTGCGACACCTGGAGGTGGACCAAATAACAGTCCAACTAAAGGCTGCACTGAAGAGTTATACTATCAAACTATTACCCGCATGCATATCTAACATACCAAACATTAGCAAAGGCATGTAAACCTTCTAAAAGTATTACAACCGCAACAGACTAGTTAAATTAAAAAAAGAAAATGAGGCATGTGTGAACAAAGATTAGATTTATAACATTAGAAAACAAGTCTATAAAGAAAAATGACCAGTCAAGTAGTGCACAATATAAAGGTCAAAGGTAAAGCCAGCCAGCCATCTACTGCACCCCTCTTGTCGCTGAATCAATCTCCAGGGTAAAGGGTCGATGCTGTGGAGGTGGCTGGTTGTGGATGCACTTTTTCTGAAGTACCAGTTTGGGAGTACAGGATCAGGCTAGGTTTAAGAGCAAGCTGAAACAGAAGCACAGCCCAGAAAGCAGCATTCATCCAAGCTCTCCAGAAGCAGAAGACAGCAAACGCTCAGCCACAAAAGCGAGCCAGTGCTAACAGAAGCCGCAGCAAAGAAAGACAGAGTAGGGCAGGAGCCGGGATGGTACCTGATCCTCTTACAAGGTGTGGAAGCAGATGCTGAGGCTTTCTGTTCTTACCCCATGGTTTAGTGGGTTTGCTGGCGGCAGGGAGGCTGGCAGAACCAAGGGCTTGGCAACCAAGGCTGGCATGCAGGCAGAGGAACCTAAGGCTGGGAGGAAGGCAGGAACCAATGCTGGAAGGAGGGCTTGGGACAGAAGGCTGGCAGCAAGCTGACAGGAAGGGCTGGCAGCAAGGCTGTGTCAGGTATGTAGATAGACACCGGTCATAGGTAGTCCAGGACAGACAGCAAGGCTGGCACGGACAGCTGGACCACCAGGTTGCAGGCAGGAACAGGAACGCGAACGGGCTGGACAGGACCAGAGAACTAAAGGCTGGCAGGAAGGCAGGCAGGAAAGGCTCGGAAAGGCAGCTTGTTCGGGTAGTTGCAAGACGGGCAGACAACGGAACCAGGAGCATTGCAGGAAGGCTAGAACTCAAGCTGGCAGGAAGGTGGCATCAAGGGCTTGAGCGAAGACAGGCAGGAACCAAGAGCTGGCAGAAAACAGGCGAGGAACAAGTGCTGCAGAGAAGGACTGAGGAAGGGCTGGCAGGGGCGAGGCAAATAAACGACATTGGCTTGACAGAGGAAGCAGGAGAGAGGCTGGAGGAGGCTGGCACGAAGGCTTGGCAGGAAGGGATGATGGCAAGTCAGGAAGAACAACCAAGGCCAGGCACCAAGGCTGGCAAGCAGACTGGCTATGACAGAGGAAGGATGCTTGAGCATGCAAGGCATTGCGAGGTCAGGTCCATGCATGCAGGCGCAGGGCAAGGCAGTCAAATCCGTCTGGCAGGAGGTCTTTCCTCTGAATGGTGACCTGCTTCGCGAGCTGCTTCCCTTTATAACGGGCGGCTTACGCGAGTGGCACCCTCCGCCTCGCGCAATTAACTCAGGCATACCGTAGGCCATACCGCTGTGCATATGCCGCTAGGCTTCCGCTTTGTCATACCGCTTAATGCCGCTTGTGCAATCTACGGTGTGATGCGCATTCATCAGTTCCGACGTTTGAGCCGCGCTTATGGCTGAGGTTCCCCCAGAAATTGCGGATGTTGCCGATCGCGCTTCATACTGTCTTGCATCCGCGTGGGCTTAAACGTTCTGGATCCGCTTTTCCATCATGCGTCCTCCCCGCGTCCGTTCCTTTCCGTGTTATCCGCTCTGGTTATGCAAATTTTTGCCCCTTTTGGGAGCGGATAACAACAGATGGAACATTTTTCTCATCCGTTATGTCCTTTTTCTCACGTTTTGCATCTGTTGGGCAGTGTGACAGGGTCTTAGGCAAAATTTAGAGGAAAAACTTTGCTGCTAGAGCAATAATATAAATCAAAACAGAAGGGATTCTTTGAGTTTCTTATTTAAAACAAACCTTATTTAAAACAAGCCATTATTTGGAGGGATCTAACCCCAGTTAGATCCCTCCCAATAATGCATCTGATCCTAGATATTTGGAGGAAAGCAGAAAATAAAATAAAATAATAATCAAAGGCATTGTAAAGAAAAGCTCTTCACTCCAAGTATATTAATGTCTGTTTCTATTAACAAAATATATTTCTGTGTCTGTGTGTGTATGCAGATTCTGGCAGCAGGATAAGGTGATCATTTTACCACATCTTGGATTTTATTGTAGGAGTCCATAGCCCGGACTCCAAAGAGCATCTGCTGTATCATATATCCTGCATTAAATTACTGGTTCAAAATGTTTACTCCCAGTGGTTAATTCTTACCCTTTGAATTAGCCATGATGTGACCTGTTTTTTATCATTTGTAGGAAAAAGGTCATAATTCAAAACTGTTTTGCAAAGGTTTTGACAGACCAAAGAGATCTTTAGTCCCTCTTCAGTGTGGAAGGGTGGGATGAATTCCCTACAGATTGAATTGTTGGCAGTAAAGTAGCAAGAACTCAATATATTGTATGTGTGTGAGGGGTTTTCTTATGTTTTAACTGGTAAGTGCAGAAGATTCGATTTAGTTTCCCAACATCTAATTTATTAATTGGATGAAAAAATATAGCTTATAAATATTGAATTGATCTGAACATTTTTGGTAACTTAAGAATGTTGCTTAACAATTATTCAAAGTTACAACACAATACACAGAGTTACTTAAGACTTATTTTCAGAATTGCATTGGCTACACATCTCTTGTGATTACATGATTATACAGTAGTTTGAACACTTGTCAACCAGCTTATATTTATTGCCATTTGTAGCATCCAGTGCTCATGTGACCCAATTTGTGATGTTTTTTGCTGGTTTCTGACATTTATTTCCAATTTCTCTGACATTTACTCCCAAAATGTCCATTGGAGAAAATGGATTTATTTAACAATCATAGCATTTTGCTTAATGACTATCATAAAAATGGGCATAACCCTTATGACCATAATACTGGGGTTAATTATGATCGTAAGGTGAGGACCTTACCTGTGTGCATCGGCTTTAAATGTGTAAGTAATTGAAATAAAACATAATTGATTGAGTTTTTGTAGGATTATATTACCTTTACTAACACAAAATCTATCGCATATTCTACTTCATTAGAATGTTACTAGATTCCATTAACCTTGTCATGTCCTGTTTATACTTCTATGATGAGTAAAATATCTTTCCCCAGATTAAATCAAGACACCCTTCTCCCACATACACTTCATTCCCTCTGGCCTGTCACATTTGCCATTTTTCATCATTTATTTTTTAATTGACTTTTTTGTAATTTCTTTTCTTGTTTGACTTAGAATCATTGGGAATCAAGTTTAATAAATTATTATTATTACTGTTGCCACTTCCAATTGCTTAGGTAGATATCACTAACATCTATCAAAATCTAACTGATGGCAATATATTGTGATATTATTTAGATCATGATGTGCTGATTGGCTAGAACTGTTGTGATCTGCTGAGAGTCAAGCTGGCAAGCACACAGCTAGTTAGGTGTCCTTGGGCCAGTCCCTATCTTTTAACTCTAGGAAGGAAGCATTGTCAAGCCACTTTTGAAATCTTGCCAAGAAAATTGCAGGGTCCAAGCAGCTGCCAGGAATCAGTTACTCAACACTGAAAATATATCTATTTGTTAATAAAAATAATGATTCATTATGTAATTTGAAAATGCAATGCTCTTTAGACTTAAAACATTTAATAGCATCAGTTCAAAAATCTAAGTATGTCTGTAAGCGGCCTAGAATCTTCTCCAGCAACATGGGCGGCATACAATTTAATAAATTAATAATAATAAAAAATAAAAGTGATTATAGTTAAGATGTGAAATATAATTATTAATCAGATGCAACATTTAGTATAAAGCATTCCAAATCATAATCTAGAAGTTTGAAGGTTACTCTTGCCACTGAATCTTATATTTTAGCTTGAAGGAAGACATTCAATAATGCAGCAGTGATACCAAAAGCAATGTGGCCATTTTTTCCCCAGACTGTTTTGGGGTTTGGGGAAGGTTAGTGTCACCAACAGTCTTAAATTAACCCATTTGGCTGTTTCGGCTCTCTGAGTCAATTGCTACTATTCCTATCTTACAAAACATCCTCTAAAACCCAACCCAAATTCACTGCCAACATTTGGACATTTTATGGCTTAAGATACTGGGAAAGTTGCAAAGGCTGCCCACCCCTGTTTTAAGTATAGCCTGAAATATCCTGAAAAGGAGAAAGTCTCTAAATTTTTTAATATCATTTCCAGGGTAACTTCATTTTTGCCCAAATTACTATTGGCTTAGCAACCATGCAAATACATCTTGCAACTTCCTTCATTTTGTTTAGAAATAAAGCCAGGTGAGAAGAAGCGCTACCAACTGAAATGAATCTACAGCTGAGTAAATAAAATGAAAGCTGAGCATAAAAGCATGGGAATCTGTTTTCAAATGCAAAATTTGTAAAACAAAATTGGCAGAAAAGGAGCAAAAATCAAAATGAGACAGAAAAAGAACTGCTTATGCTTTTTTTACCTTGATTTTTTATAGCCCCGGTGTAATAAGAACAGGAGGCTCTTGGACCAGCTAAGCATGAATTCCACCAGCAAACGGCTTCCTGTTTCAAAATGTTCAAAGCCAAGAAAATGAAGTTTGGGGTTGTTGTTTTTTCTCTCCTCTCTCTCCTTTTGGGATTAGTTACAAGCGTGTGAGGTATGTGCTTTCATTTCAGGCCAATGCAAATGTTTTTGCATCTCTCTCCCACCCTCCCCGCTCCACTATGGTCTCCTAAAAGGATGGTAAAATTTGACCAAAATGTTTTTGTCTTTGACTAGGAAGTTCAATGATTAGCCTTCATTGAATCTGTAAACATTCATGCTTCCTGTTAAAGACAGGAGCAGAAACTACTCAATGTTGGTCCGTTTTGCTATTTGCACCTGCAGGGATCTGCTCTCCCAAGCAAGAGAGGAGGATATCTGAAGCTGAAAGCTATTTCCCTGCCTCTCAATACACTTGAACCTATAATTCATAAGTTATAAACTGGAGGTCCAGTTGTGTTTCCTAAGTCACCTCAACTTCATATTTTATTTTGTATAGCACATTCTCCATAGAATATCTTTACAAAATAATGAATGCTCTGATTACCTTCCAGAGAGTGAAAAATAACATACCCACAAGAATGATATGTAATCACCTATGCTCCAAAAATCTTAGGGAAAGATATTTATTGAAACCACTGGAATGCTTTTATTTTATCCTCCTCACCAATTAAAAAACTATCAAGTTACCCTTTCCAGCCACTTTTATAAAAACGAGACTGAGTTTATGAAATTGACTGTTTTTCTCTCTATATTTCATGTCATTCATTTTGAACAAGCTCATAGTTTAAATCCAACATTATAAATGTAGAAGTTTCCTATCACTGGAATGGGATAGCTGTCTTGCCTCTAAGGACCTTTCAGTCAGTCCCAAATGAGCACGCTGGGTTATATTTCTGTTTTTTTATTTAAAGTCATTGCTCTTTATAGTTTTTCCTTTAGCCAGCTGAACAGTTAGGTCAATTTTGAGTCTGGCCTTTATTCCATCTGACTCTTTGAGTAAACAAACAGCAATTTCCAGCTTAATATAAACAGTGTACTTTAGTCACATAATTTCAAAGCAGTCACAGGACCAATTGTACTCTCCTTGCCTTTTTAGCCTTACATGCTGTCTTAAATCTCTCTCTTTTTCCTTTGTCAAATGTCCCTATTGCTTTTTTAACCCAGAATTTCATGCCAGGAGGGTTCTGCAACATGTTAAACCACAGCTCATTTAAACATAGCTTGTTAAATAAACCACCATGGACTAAAAGTTCAGACACAATGACAAACCATAAACAGCTCCCTCCACACCCATAAATTATAGTTTGCACACAACGAATGAGTTCATAGAACATTCCAAGCCAAAAGTAAATAAATTACATGATGCTTCATGTAAAGCCCATGTCACACTGAACAATGGATGCAAAGAGGATGTAAAACGGACAAAAAAGCGTTAGCAGTCCATAACTCGAGGAACAAGCGATGTACTCAGTGATCTCTGATTTTAGCTTCTCTTATCGACCATACCATTATATTGACTGTTTCATCTGCTCCAAAAGTTTGGGTGCCCAAAAGCTTTTGCGAGAAAATGTATGCCAGTATCGCGTCCGTCATTGCATACCGATTAACGACATGAGCGCAGCTGGATGATCCCGTTCTGGCATCCAGGCACCACAGGTCAACCTCACGTCATCGAAATCGGGACACAGGGAGCAAAAGCGAACAGCAACGAGAGATGGATGCGAATGAGAGCTAGAAACACAAAAGCGTTTAAATGGAAAAAAACATCGCAGAGGGGACACTACTGCGATATTGAAGGATTCTAGAGGAATGCCTTAGGGATGCCTAGCGGAACAAGCCTATAAACTTTCCAATAAAAAGGAGGGAGAACATCATCTGCAATCTCAACTTCAGAACAGCAGCCCAGACGAGATATAGAGACAATCTGAGCTATCATGCTACTTCACAGATCAATATGTTCACGTGGGATTGTAACAGAATGTCTTTTGGCAGCCACGCATCTATTCTGCAAACGTGGGTTTTTGGGGGAAAAAAAAAAAACAAAAAAACAGGCACCCTTCTGGTTGAAAAAAAAACTCAAAAAAAAAAAAAAAAAAAACGTTTATATGATCAGGGGGACAAAGAGAAAATACAAAAGGGAGCAAGGCACCCAAAAAAAATCTGAGGGTAACCAAAGATGTTCACCGAAACAGAAAAGAGAGCAGAGTGCAGGAATTGTACACAATGCTGAGGTGGAAGACTGGGAGAAGAACACTCGGGGCGTTCAAATTTCATGAGGAATCTCCCAGCATATTTTGAACGAATTTTGTGGCAGCGCGGGTGACAGCCCAGTTAGAGCCAAGCAAACAGCTCTCAAACCTCTCTGGGCCAGCTGACTGGCTCACAGATGGCACTGAACTTCTGCATATTGCTCAGGACTACATACAGCAGCTGCAGTACGGATGGAGGGTGCACACGACACCATCCACGATTGTGTCAGAGAAGTGGTGCAGAGCAATCATCGAAGAATACAACGGAGGAGCTCTCCAGTGGCCCTCCACTGTGAAGAAGGTGAAGAAAGTTGCAGAGTCAGTGTATCAGAAGTAGCGAAACTTCCACACAACCGTTGGAGCCATAGATGGGAAGCAACGTGCGTGCAAAGCTCCAGCAAGTGGGGTCCTTATTGCAATTACAAGGTGTCTTCAGCAATCATCCCGTTCGCCATGGTTGATTGCTGATACAAGTTCAATGTACATTATATTCAGGAACAGCTCATGCTGCAGATGCCGCAGGTATAACAACGCCAGTCATCTCAAGAGGGCTGGAAAACGCACACCTACCATGGTGGGGCTTCCACAGATCAGACACCGTGTCCGCAACGCAACCAAGATGTGCCTACTTCATTGTGGTGATGAGTCTTCATCCTCACAACCTTAGTACAATGAAGCCTACACTTCAGACTCTCACATCTCTGAGAGAGAGTTATTTTTCAATACAGGCTGACCAGGGCAAGGCAGGTGAGTGGGGAGACGCACTATTGGCAATACTGGCCACAGGTTACCGGAGGTACTTTCACACCGAATCAGCATAAAGCCACAGAGACGTGAAGAAGGATGGGGAAGCTTGTGCAATTCCTGCACAATCTCATGCGCACAGCCGTTACCTAGCAGCTCTTGCAGAACAGGCTTGTGGGACACTCCAACATCGCAATGGGAAGAGAACATGGAGCACATGATGATATGGAGCTGGTGAATGAGTGCAAGGGCAAAACCTGATCGACACTTGAGGATCGTGCATGACTCAACAGGCTCACGTGAAGCAAGAAGCAGGCGCAAAACTCTGAAACACTGGTGTAACTCCCAGCTGGAGCAGTGAGATGGAAGACAGATGGTAGACGTGTGTCATGGATGCTTCCTTCAGCCGCTGTCTCATCACCGACGGATAGAGGGTGGGCTATGTATGTTTGATTGGCCTACAATGAACAGGGCGGTTGAATAAATGAACCCTTGTGTTTATGTATGACCATGTGGTGGATGCAATTGATTATAGTTCGTACAGTATTGATAATAAAGGGCCAATCGGTGTGGCACTGGGAGGGTGAGACCCAGTACAGGTCCAACAATGCTTGCACTGGAGGTCTTATCTGATCACCACAGCTATTACCAATCCATATCCACAGGTATTCCTGCCTCCCACTCGCTACCCTAACCATGCACGCAGTTTTTACCATGCCCACAGGTATCGCTCGCCTCCCAAAGCTAGTCTACGACATCACCACAATGCATGCAAAGGCTTAAATCATTTCTAAGAGAGTTCCACCAAGACATTATTAAAAAAGAATGACACAGTGTGTGAAATCAATAAATGAAGATTTATTAATCGTAAGAACTATATAAACAAAAATGAGTCTCTTGGCACTCCTCTTGGTCCGTCAGTCCAGGGGTGAAAGGGTCCAGGTGCTGTGAGTGGCAGTGCTTATGAGTTGCCTTGTCATCAGCTCTCCAAAAGCAGATAGCAGCAGAAGATGCCATGCCGCAGAAGAGTCGAGCCTGTGCTGCAGAAGCCAAGGAGAACAGAGTGAGGCGTGGGGGTGGGATGACTAGCCTGTCCTCTGCCAGGTGCTGGCAGCAGATGGCTAGGCTTGCTGTGCTTCCCATGGTTGTGGGTTGCGTGGCTGCAGGGAGGCTGGCAGGAACCAGGCTGGACCAGGAAAGCTGGCGAGGGAGGCTAGGCACCAAGGCTGGCAAATAAGGTTGGCAGGCAGGGCAGGCACCAAGGCTGGCAGGCAGGTCAGAAGCAAGAAGCGGCTGGCAGGTCAAGGCTATGTGCAGGAAGGCTGGCAGCACAGGCTTGCAGCAAGGCTTTGCAGGCAGGCGGGCAAGCAGCAATCCCGTCTTACAGCACAAGGTCTTTCCTCTGAATGGCAACCAATGGCTTCCGACTGCCTTCGTTATATTGACGGGGCACTGACAGCAATGGCTCCTGCAGTGTGCAATTACGCAGACGCGATCCTTTGGTTTCGCTCAGCATACCGCTGTGCAATGAAGGATATTCCGAGTCCGCTTTCATACTGTTCGGCGTCTGCTCTAAAGCATCCGTGTATCTCATCTCCGCGTAGCCGCTTTTGGCTGGCGCCCCCGAGAAGCCTAGCGGATGTGCCATCCGGCTCGATCCTGCAGTTCATCCATGGGTTCCACTTCCGCATCTGCTTTGCCTACCTGCCTTGCGTCTACCCGAGTCGTGTTATCGCTCGGTTGTGCAAATTTTTTGCACCCTTATTTTTGCCCCTTTTGAGAGCGGATAACAACAGATGGAACATTTTGCTCGTCCGCTGTGTCCTCTTTGCATCCGTTGGACAGTGTGACATGGGCTTTAGATGTGTGCACAATTGCTACAAAGTAAATAGTTTTTTTCTGCCTTTCCCAAATGGTACCACATTTATAATGCAGGATGCCATAACACTGTCTTAACAGCATAATTGTTTTTAACTAACAACTATGTGGGAAGACCGTAAGGATGATGACAAAATGAAAAAGCATGCACATTGGAAGGCTTTTAAAGAAAATGTTGTGAATGCTTACTGGATTGCAGATCCATACATCCAAAAGTTACCCCAGTATGAGCAGGAGCCACCATCATTTCTCCTGAGCAGAAACTCAACTCACCTCCAGCCAGCAATGAACATAACCTCCACTCGTGTTAACTTCCAACTGAACCTGGCCCCAGCCATCTCTCTATTCCTCAGTTGCCACACAGGAGGGGAGGGGGAAAGGAGTTTGGAATGCATTACTAGACACAACAAAGAGCTTTCTCATAAGAATCAAGGTCATCTCCACTGGCAACAAATAAGGTTGGGAAAGGAATGCCTGAAGAGCCAGCCAATTAAATTAATTATGACCTGAAACACCTGGTTTCCTAGTTTAATTTTACTGAACTGTGAGAAAGATTTAGATTTGGCTTTCCATTGAAGTTGTGCTTATATGATGTATTCTTAAAGAAGACCTTTGAGGAGCCCAGTCTCAGGTGCTTGAGTTCATTAGTTGGAGCTTTGACACCATGTTTTTTTCTCCTGGCTGTCTATAAAAAATAGTGATTTCCATTCTGCACCAGCTCAAGCTGTACTGCCCAATTTGTGTGTTACACTTCAATTCCTTTAAACCAATCATCTCAACTTCAATTGACTATGCCATCTGTGAGGAGAAAGTCCTTCTCTGTTGCTTTCTGCCTTCCACCTACACTTAAAAACAAAACAAAACAGGTTATCAGCAGAATGTTGAAAAGTTGGACATTATTCATACAATATTGAAAGGATTAACTTGTCTTTGTCTCATTTTAAAAAGTCAGTTATACTCAACAAGAATTTACATTCTCCTTCGAGCTCAGGAAAATAGTAAAACCATAATATCACCTTCCAGAAAGAATTGAGGAAGCCACAAATCAGAGGCTGTGGTAAGTATGTTTTGTATAGCACATCAAAACATTACTGTATCCAAGCAAAGCATGGATGAACTGCAGAAAGGGGTTTGTTTAAATCAACTGTATTTGTAGTTACTTAGCATGTAGAGGATGAGTAGCTGTGGTATATAATATATATATGTGCTGTTTAGCTTCCTTCGGGTATTATCCCACGTCATTGTAGTTCTGCAACGTTTCAGCAGATCTCATCTGCCATCATCCAGGCTTCTGTATGGAAGTGTGTCTCATCAGTTCCCTGTTTTCAAATTTGAGTGGTCTATTCTGATTGCTATTAACCTGGGTCTGTGTTCATTGGACTTGGAGCTTTGATTGATTGTGTTTCTGGTTTCTTCTTCTGTCTGTTTTGTGGCTTTTGGATTAGCTGGCAACACTCTGTTCTTGTCTTGGAGGCTTTCAATGCAGCTTGGCTCCATGTGAAGGATGGCTGCTATTCATCAGCAGCTGGGTTTCACCTGGGTGCCTGGTCCGGGGGGGTGTTTTGAGTTGGAGATACAAGAGGGAGTCTGTTTGTGCCCAGGTTGTTGCCTGGCCTGATAGCTCCAACTCAAACACCCCCCACGGCACCCCAGGTGAAACCCAGCTTGCTGATGATAGCAGCCGTCCTTACAACACGGAGCCAAGCTGCAGTGAAAAAGCCCTCCAACACAAGGACAGAAAGTGGCTTGCCAGCCAATCAAAGCCACAAAACCAGAACAGAAGAAACCAGACAACACCAATCAATCAAACTCCAATCCAATGAAACAGACCAGGTTAATAAGCCAATCAGAATAGATCAAGCCTCCATTTGAAACAGAGACTGTGAGACACACTTCCATCAGAAATCCCGCCTGATGATGGCAGATGAGATTCTGCCTGAAACGTTGCTACAACTTTAACAGCAACTACAATGACGTGGGATAATACCCGAAGGAAGCTAAACAGCACAAATGTAAGTACCCACGAGAGCTTAAAAAAACAAATATATATATATATGTATAAAACTCTCAGACTCAAAAATCCATGTCCCCATGAGCAAGAGACAATTCCTTGTCATGTACAGAGTCACATCAACCAAGCATCTCCCTCTACTGATGAAGAAGAGGCTCAATATTTGAAGAAGAGAAAAGATGAATTAAAAAAAACCAAGGTTCTCATTGATCCCAATAGCCTCAGATTAATGTTGGAAATATCTAGGAAAATGGAGAAGCCCAAGAAATTGAAGCAGACCACTGACTGCTTCAGGAAGTCATCTATTTAAGGAAGAATTTGTGCTAAGTTTTATTTGTTGTGCTATATCTCATTTTCTCTGTCTCCATGCCAGGGAAAAATGTTTAATTTCAGCCTTCATACTTTTCTCAGGCTATGTTAATGAACAAATAGATAATTTCCTTAGAAATCTCTCAGCATTTTGAACTTTTTCTTTGAAGTCTGTATAACTTTAGGTAGGTAGAAGGCTCATTATTTGCAGCAGATCAGAGCAAATTTGTACTTTATTTTGCATTTGTACTTTTAAACTAACAACAAATAAAACCTACCCTGTGAACCTGACAAATGGAATCCTTCAGAGTAACCATTGACGAAATTAGTGTTCAAGGCAGTAATGTTAACTTTAAGCTGTTTTGTGCCCCCCCCCAAAAAAATTACACTATCTCTAAAGCCCATGTCACACTGCACCAACGGATGGAAAGAGGATGTAAAACAGAGAAAACCACTTCCCATCCGTTGGTTAACGCGATGCTTCTGTTTTGTACTCACTGCGTCCATTTTTCTTCCGCTCTATCCGTCCAGCATCCGTCGACTGAGGTTCCATCCGCTCAAAAAGTTTTGAGCTGCTCAAAACTTTTTGAGCGACATAATATAATATAATATATATAATAATTACCAGAGAATTTTTGCTGTTCCACTAATTTAGTCACCACAATAAGATTTATCTGGCATGATCTCCTATTGACATGCTGATTTGGTTTCTGGTTATAACCAGGGGTGGGAATTCTCCCAGTTTGGCACATATTCGCTAGAACCGGTTGTTAACATTCTAAGTAGTTCGGAGAACCGGTTGCTAGAAGAAATTACTGGCCTAATACTGTAAGGAAGGCAGGAAGGAAACATTCTGGTGTTGCTTATAGAAACTGCTTTTCTCTGTTAACCCTTATTACATTCTTGGCAGGATGAGACTTCCGTCTCTGGAACGTCTCTGGAGTTTTTTTCCCCTCCTTTGCTTGTATTTTGTTTGTGTGGAGTGACATTCAAAGTTACAATGGCAACTGAAAAAGTGACTTTATGATCATTTTTCACACTTACAAGCTGTTGCAGCATTCCCACAATCATGAGAAGGCCAGGCGAGGAGATGCGTGCCTCAATGTGAGTGATATTGAGTTGCCACGCCCAGCCAATAACATGATCACCAAGCCATGTCCACCCAGTCACATGAACCACAAGCCATGCCCACCACCTATTTTGCCCCTTTTGAGAGCGGATAATAACGGATGGAACATTTTTCTTGTCCGCTGTGTCCTTTTTACAAACGTTTTGCATCCGTCGGCCAGCGTGACAGGGCCTTTATATTGCTTGTTGGTGTGTTTTGTTTTTAAATCCACCTAAAAGAAAATGTGGATCCTTCTCTGGGCTTGAAAAAGAACTCCTAGCACACTCCTTCAGTTTGCTAGGTCTCCATTCTCATACTCTCTTTCCTTTTCCTTACAGGAACTGAATGTATCAGTAGAGGCCTGCTGAATTTAGAGAACAAAGAATAGAGCCCTCTTCCATTTCTCTGCTTTCTGGAACTGATATATTAGGTCGGTGTGCACCAAGCAAAAAGGCACATTCAGCAAATATAGTTCCTTTCAGTTTTTCATTCATTTGGCTTCTGATTAGCAGTTTTTGTGATTGCATTCTAGAAAGGTTTATTTTTCTTACAAAGCAATAAAATTTCCATCATTACAGCTAGGCAGGATGGGAAGGAAGGATGGATTTAATCTGATTAGCACCTGGCATCTAAAATGTTACAGGAAAATTATGAATTTAAACAATAAATTGTGGGAGATCCACCATTCGACTTGTTTTGTCAAGGAGGAAAAACATCTTAAATCTAATATACTCTACAAGATTTTTGTGACTAGCTGCTATTACCGATATACGAAGTTACATAAAGTTTTAATATGGAATACAAATCAATTAAAAAAAAAGAAACTTCCTGAGTCAATAGTCAGTCCCACTCAGACGCTGGGTACCACAGAGAATTTTGGATGGCTAATGTGAAAACAATATTTCTGCTGACAAAAAGTACAGTAGGATTTACACGGAAAATATAACTTTTAAAGGGGAAAAACATGTATTAACATCCTGGAAGTCATTTCAGGCAAGCCTGAAATTCTGGAAAAAGAAAGTATTCTGTTTGGCTGAAATACTATTTGCAAGCATTATCCCTATGCTATTGTTCAGCTATAGTTTCATAAATACTGTTATGGAGAACCAGCTATAAACCGTTTTTGCTGAGGACTTTCCAACATTAGCATGACTTTTTGGTCCTACTTGGGTGTTTTTTATACAATCAATGATTGTATGATTGTATTGTAAACAAGAGGAGGAAACATAGACCAGATCTTCTGCAAGGTTTTATTCACACATCCCTGTGAGCTACAAATAGGGCTTTAGTGAATCTTCAGTGAGTTCCAAGTCTGTTGCAATGTAACTGCATAACAGTTTCATGTATTTTATTCTCTCATTATTTTGACATTATTGTTCCAAAGTTTATTGCTGTTTCAGGGTGTTCTTCGGTTGACAGGCAAGAAGCAAGAGTGACAATGAGCAGGTCTGATGTAACTATTCAGTGGACTAGCTGGCATTTAGACTCATTGGCTCACTAATCTCAAAAAGCAGTTGCACTGGTAGCTGTATTTAATTCACTGAGTGGCTTCCAAGTCACATATATAAATGAAGTGACATTGCATTTTCCAATCAGAAACAACATGTTCTCTGGCAGAATGTCTTTCTGTGAGGTTGGGTATCACCAATGAGTCATGGTACTCACAGCCTTATAAAAGTTTGGAAAAACTAAGAATACTTTTAGTTGTAAGAGTAACCCATTACAGCCCAAATCCTGACGTATTGTTGATTGACAGATTTAATGATCCCTGAATTGTGGTTTGGTATCTGGAATGCAAGATAATTAAAACAGAAACCAAAAGGTGAATCCTATAGTATCCAAGGTCAAAACAGTATACCCCAATGGCAAAAACCCCCCACATCCAAACATAAAGAGTTCACCTAGCCTTCTGGTCCAAATGTTCACCTAGCCTTCTGGTCCAAAAGCAGTTGGTCTTCAGGGCTTTGAGAAAGGCTAACATGGTCAGACCATCCAGATTCCCAGGGGGATGCTATTCCATAGAGCAGATGCTGTTATATGTGAGTGAGATTCAAAAAGTTTTATTACCGGTTCTGTGGGCATGGCTTGGTGGGTGTGGTGTGGTTTGGTGGGTGTGGCAGGGGAAGTTTACTGTAAAATCTCCATTCCTTCCCCACCTCACTAACCTGCTTTCCAGGTCCGTTCCCCTGTGTAGGGCAACAAAAGAAAACCCAGCCAATCGGCTGGGACTCAGAAGGCAGAGAATAGATGGGGGCAGGGCCGGTGGTATTTGCCGGTTCTCCACAACTGGCCAGAACCTGCTGAATACCACATCTGATGTGGGTGTAATATTTTGTTGCTAACTTCTGTTCTCATACAGAAACAGGATTTTATTTTATTTTTTAAAAGGGAGATATTTATTTAGTTATTCCTTATACTATTCCATAGGTCAGATGCTACTATATGTGGGTATAATATTTTGTTACTACCCCCTGTTCTTTATACAGAAACAAGATTTTTTTTAAAAAAGGGGGAGATTTATTTGAAGAAAGCTGGTTATGAAGTAAATAAACGATTACAACAAATCCCTTACTGAAGACCAAATACATAATATAATATAATATATATAATAATTACCAGAGAATTTTGCTGTTCCACTAATTTAGTCACCACAATAAGATTTATCTGGCATGATCTCCTATTGACATGCTGATGTTGGTTTCTGGTTATAACCAGGGGTGGGAATTCTCCCAGTTTGCACATATTCGCTAGAACCGGTTGTTAACATTCTAAGTAGTTCGGAGAACCGGTTGCTAGAAGAAATTACTGGCCTAATACTGTAAGGAAGGCAGGAAGGAAACATTCTGGTGTTGCTTATAGAAACTGCTTCTCTGTTAACCCTTATTACATTCTTGGCAGGATGAGACTTCCTGTCTCTGGAACGTCTCTGGAGTTTTTTTCCCCTCCTTTGCTTGTATTTTGTTTGTGTGGAGTGACCATTCAAAGTTACAATGGCACTGAAAAAAGTGACTTATGATCATTTTTCACACTTAC
>BHFT01020733.1:0-12921 GCA_004320025.1 Laticauda laticaudata | reverse complement strand
GCTTTCCATCCGCCCTGCGTCCTCCCCCCGTCCGTTCCTTTCCGTGTTGTCCACTCTGGTTATGCAAATTCGGTGCACTTTTGAGAGCGGATAAGAATGGATGGAATATTTTTCTCGTCCACTGTGTCAGTTTTACAAACGTTTTGCATCCGTCGGCCAATGTGACAGGGCCTTTAATTAGTAGATGCAAGAAAAATAGGCTGTTACAATGAATATAATTGTGAAGAGAAAAGCATATCACAGAAAAACATAAAATTGTTTTTATTTATTTTACTGGCACACAAAATTGATATTCCTAGTTTTTCTCCCTGTTATTTTTAAAACAGTAAATGTTTGAATTGGATTCTAAGTATCAACTTGACCTAGTACCCTTATTGCTGAAAGGGTTAACCATACTCCAATAATATATAATGTAAAAGTAATGTTTGGCATGAAAGATGCATATGGGAGCAGTCAGACTTGAGCTGATATTTAGAATGCCAAGAGTTGAATTGAATTCTCAGTTATAATGGCAGGGCCAGCAAAGAATTTTGTTGTACCATTAGCAGAAGATAAAGAAACATAAAAGCATTTGTTCATATTAAAGAATCTGAGGACAGAAATGAAGCTATGAATGAAGTCAATAGGATATTAAATTTGGCACTTCAAAACCGATTTAATAGACATTACATTTAATGAAGGGATAAAACCCAGTCATTGCTCATGTCAATATTAGAAAGCATCTCACACTCCACCTCTTAAGCTTTTTCTATATTTTTTTAAAAAATAAAATAAAAATAAAGTTGCAACATTCTACATTATCTATTGTATAACCACCTAGATGAGGCTAAAAATCCATTGAATCTATGAAGTACTTCAAAAAGATACAAAGCACTTTGAAGCCACCTGCTTTGATTTACTGCATCAAAGTGTTTCCAAGCTTTGATTTGTATATCTGTTGATTTGACTGAATTTTCATCAGACTGAAGTACCCTTTCCAACTTGGTAGTGCCACATCTTCTAATAGGGGCTTATGAGAAAATGGTGCTGTTGCATTTATGTTCACCTTGTTTATATTGTATAAGTTTTTCCATAGTGGGGGAAAATGCTGCAGTACTTTGTGCCTTGATCTGTTTCAGATTGTTATTTTAACATTCTTATTAATACATTTTTGATATCATTTTCCAACTTTTGAAAGAAAAAAATGCTTTGTGTATTTGAAATGAACTCTTGACATTTATTTTAAATATCTTTTGGTGGTGTTGCTAATCTTACTTTATTGATTTATCTTACTTTATTGAAGGTTATGGATAATGTAATTGTCTTCTAGAAAAGCTTCTTGACCAGGGGAGGGGGTGAAACAACCGGGAATGCTCTTATGATGTGTTCCCTTGAAATGTAATAGAAATACGGGAAGCCAAGAGACTAAAGATTACCAGAGAGACTATTGCAGAAGAAGAAACATTATACACATCACCCATCACTTTTAAACAAAAATCATTAAACAGTCCTATAATTTTTCTTATTAGAATATCTTCTCCTTTGGGCAGAAAAATTAGAAAGCAGGTTTTTTTTCAAACTCACTGAATAAAATGATTAGAAAAAATACAAAAACATTTTTGGGGAAGGGTCATAACACATGTTCTTAGATGACTTCTATTCATGTGGGTGTTAAAAGCCAACAAACTGATGGTCAATCAATTAAAAAAAGTAAGTCTGAAAAGCCAAGACAGAAAACAATAAATTGTGATTATTAAAAAAATTCTACCATGAAAAAGGGCAGATGATGAATTTTGTTTTTTGTTGTATTTAGTATCCCTCTCCCTTATTTCAAAACTAGTAATGTTATCCAAATTCCATAACAAAGCTAAGGGTGGTTCAGTCCATTATTTCTTTTTATCTCCTTATTCAAGATTGCAATGACTTTGTACCAACTTGTAGGACAAATTAATAATTCGGTGGTAGATAAGTCATATATGGTAACTGAATAAAAACACAATTAATTTTATGGATACATACTTCCCATTGCCAAATGTCCTTTAGAACTGATTGTTTGTCGAAGGTTACTAAATCTCAAAATTTCTGTTAGTTTAGATAATGGGTGTGTGGAGGAAGAATTCATAGATGAACATCTTATTTAGACTGCTCAATTCTAGAAATAGATGGAGATTCCAATGGACCTGTCCATTGTTATTAACTTGATACTGTTGCTTCAAACAATATGCCAATAACTCAACATCTTTTCACTTGATTTATTTAATGACAATTCAGTCTTATCAATTTAAAAATTGCCCAACTGTAACATAGTTAAAATAATTGCAATATAAGCTTGTTCCATTGGATTTTTACATTTAGCATTATTTAACTAAATTTTCCAACTGTTCATATAAAATAGGATTTTTTTTCTTTTTTCTTTAGTTGTAGGCAGTAACATAACCTCTCATGTATGCCTGATAAGTATGACATATAGTCTGTAAAGTGGATGACTCATGTTTAACTTCTCAAATTGTAAAGTTAATTTTATAATACAGTTAAAAAGCTGTCCTCGAGAAATATTAAAATGCCATCTATCATAGGGTAGCTAAAAATTTAGAACTGTGGGGTTAATATAGTTGGGCATAACTGGATATGACAACAGAATAAGTAGAAGAATCTAAAACCTATTTCAGTTGAGAAGGAAATATAAATAAATATAAATAAAGTGAGTATCTTTTTACTAGCATAAGAAATACATGTTTATTTCCTATTAGAAGAATGAAGTTTATAGCAAGCATTAATCAAATTAAACTTTTGTGACTAAGCCAGCAACATTTCCAATTCTGATTATAAATGAATTTCACAGGGAAGAATATTCTTACTGAAAACAAAATGTATCACTTTATTCATATTGACTCCTATGTCTAAATGGTCAAATTTGATACTTTGAAGTCTTGCGAGGCATCTATAAAATAAATTAGTATAATTTTTTATGTACCCATAAAAATTGACAAAGATCAAATGAATACCAAATATTCTAAGATTAATAATAATGAAATGTCCACAGAAATCAATATATTCTTGTCTCACTATCTTAATAATATCTTTACTCAGATCATAACTCCAATAGGCTTTGTGCTATTACCACAGATATACCTGACCAAACAATTTCTGACAATTTTGTGATGTGGGGGAAAGGTGATATATAATCTCAGCTTAAGCCCATGTCACACCACCCAACGGATGCAAAAAGGACACAGCAGATGAGCAAAATATTCCATCTGTTGTTATCCGCTCTCAAAAGGGGCAAAAATTTGCATAACCGGAGCGGATAACACGGCACACGGACGCGGGAGGATGCAGGGCGGATGGAAACGGATGCGGAATGGAAGCCTAGCGGATGGAAGCGGATGAGAGCGGATGGCACATCCGCAGGGCTTCCGGGGGTCTCAGCAAAGCGGACGCGGAAAGGATAGAGCGGATGCACAGTGGATGAAGCGGATGCAGAGCGGAAGCCTAGCGGATGCACAGCGGAAGCCTAACGGATGCCTGGCGTTAATTGCACATGCGGGGGATGCATTGCTTCAGCCCTGCGGATATAACGGAAGCAAGCTTGGAAGCAGGTCACCATTCAGAGGAAAGACCTGCTGCCGGACACATTGACTGCCTTGCCTGTCCTGCCTGCATGTCTGCCTGCCAGCCTTGCTGCCAGCCTTGCTACCAGCCTCGCTGCCAGCCTTGCTGCCAGCCTTGCTGCCAGCCTGCCTGCCAGCCTTGCTGCCAGCCTGCCTGCAAGCCTTGCTGAAAGCCTGCCTGCAAGCCTGCTGCCAGCCTGCCTGCAGCCTTGCTGCCAGCCAGTTCTGCCTGCCAGCCTTGCTGCCTTGCCTCCTGCCAGCCTTGGTGCCTGACTGCCTGCAAGCCTTCCTGCCAGCCTTTGGTGATGGGCCTCCCTGCCAGCCTTTGTGCCTTGGTGCCAGCCTTCCTGCAGCCTTGGGCCTGCCTGCCTGCCACCTGCCTGCCAGCCTGCCTGCCAGCCTGCCTGATCCCTTGCTGTCTGCCTGCCAGCCTGCCTGCCAGCCTGCCTGCCAGCCTTGCTGTCTGCCTGCCTGCCAGCCTTGGTGCATGCCTGCCTGCAAGCCTTCCTGCCAGCCTTGTGCCTGCCAGCCTCCCTGCCAGCCAGCAACCCCACAACCATCGGAAGCACAGCAAGCCTCAGCCATCTGCTGCAGCCCTGGCAAGAGGGACAGGGCTACCATCCTGCCCCCTGGCCCTCACTCTGGTTCTGCTGGGGCTTCTGCAGCACGGGCTCGCTCTTCTGGGGCTGGCGCTTCTGCCTGCTTCTGCTTCTGCTTCTGGAGGAGCTGATGACAAGAACTGCAGCACCATCACCTCCACAGCACTGCTCCCTTCACCCCTGGGACTGAGCGACCAAGAGGAGTGCCAGAGACTCATTTTTGTCTTTTAGCTTGTTGTTAATAAAGTCGATTTATGACTCACACACTTGCTTCATTTCTTTTTTTTAATAAAGTCTGGTGGAAACTTTTAGAAAATGTTTAAGCCTTTGCATGCTTGTGGGATGGGTAAGGATAGCTTTGGGATGGGCAGGGATACCTTTGGATGGGATTAGCTGTGGGATAGATAAACCTCCAGTATAAGCATAGTGGGACTGTATGCCACCATCCCAGCTGCCACACCTTTGGCCCTTTATTATCAATAATAATGTATTATCATCCACCATCATTTGAACATAAACACAACTCTTTATTAAATGCCCTGTTCGTTGTAGCCCACCCAACATACATGGCCCAATCTCATCCGTGTGATGAGACAGGCGGAAGGAAACATCCATTAAGCATCTATCATCCTTTCTTGCCACTCCACTCCCCCGCTCAGCTGGAGTTGCACCAGTGTTTCAGGAGGTTTGCCTTGCTTTCTTCACTTCATGTGAGCTCTGTGGGCCTGCACATCCTCAGTGTCGATCACCAGGCTCCATTCCCCAGGCTCCATGCCCCATTGCCTTGTTGGAGGTCCACGAGCCTGTTCTGCAAGAACTGGGTAGCGGTGTGCGCATGAGATTGTGCAGGATGCAGCAAGCTTCCATGATGTTCCTCACGGTCTCTGGGCGGATGCTGCATTGGTGGTAAGAAGTACTTGGAACCTGTTGGCCAGGATGCCAAAGTTTTTCTCAACCACCAACTTTTGCCCTGGACAGCTGTAGTTGAAGATCCTCTCTTCACGGGTGAGGAGTCTGGAAGTGTAGGGCTTCATGAGGTAGGTTTGTGAGGGAGAAGGCGTCATGCCCCACGATGAAGTAGGGCACATTTTGCGTTGTCGTGGCAGGGGATCTGGATTGGAAGCCCATGATGAGTTGCGTTCTGGCCCTCCCTTGAGGTGACTGGCATTGTATACCTGAAGCTGACTTTGTGTACCTGAAGCATCTGAAGCTGACCCGTTGCCTGAAGCATCGATGTACATAACTTGTAGTCAGCATCGCCATGGCAAAGAGGATGATGCTGAAGAAGCCCTTGGAGTTTTTAATAAGTGGAACCTGAGTTGGTTGGAGCTTTGCAGGCCACGTGCTTCCCATCTATGGCACCAACGGTGTGAGGGAAGTTCCACTTCCTGATACCACTGCTCTGCAACTTTCTTCTCATCCTTCTTCAGTGGAGGGGTACTGGAGGAGCTCCTCTTGTATTCTTCGATGATGGCCTGCACCACTTCTCTGACCACAATGCTGATGGTGTTGGATGGCACCCTCAGCCGTACTGCATACTCCTGTAGGAGGTCCCTGAGCCAGGTGGCAACAGAGTGAGTGCCACTTGACCCAGCTTCCAGGCTGGGCCGGAACGCTGGTGTTTGCCTTGGTCAAACCTGGTGTCAGGCGCTGCACAACTTTGTCAAACATGGCTGGAGGCATCCTCATGAAGTTCTGGACAACCGAGTGTCTTCGCTCCTGAGACTCCACCATCAAGCTTGTTGTACAGTCCGTCCTCTGTCTCTTTCTTGCGAACCATCTTCGGATCCAGCTCTTTTTGGGTGGCTCCTTTTCTTCTCGCAGTAGAGTTCACAGAGCCTGCAGATGGCTTCGCACTGTTGCAGAATGATGGTGGCTGCCGAAAGGACTTTGTTGCAATCCACGGTGGGACATGACTGGATGCTGTGGAAGAGGAAGATCCAGATGAAGGCTGCAGAGGTCCACACCAGTGGGCTGCTGTTCTGAAAGTGGGATGCAGACGAGTTGCTTCCCCTTTTATAGGCAGGAAAAGTGTCCCTTTGCATCCTCTAGGCATCCTCTAGGAATCCTCTAGGCATCCTGCAGACATCCTTAAATATCCGAGATAGGTCCCCTCCGCGAACGTTTTTTCCGTCTTAAACGCTTTGTTTTCGTGCTGCATCCGCTAGCATCCATTTTGCATCCGTTCCATGTCCGTTCTGCTTCCTTCCTGCGTCCGGGCGGATGGAGTTGCGCGGATGCACAGCGGATGCCTAGCGGATATAGCGGATGCGTAACGGATGTGTAACAGATGCATAGCGGATGCCTAGCGGATGCATAGCGGATGCATAACGGACGAAACTGGATACATTTTCCGTGCAAAAGTTTAGTAGCCCAAAACTTTCTGAGCGGATGAAACATCCATAAATGGATGCTGGACAGATAGAGAGGAAGCAAAACGGAGCAGTGAGTACATCACGTTTATCGAACGGATGGCAAGGTTTTTTGTCCGTTTTACATCCTCTTTGCATCCGTTGGTTCGATGTGACATGGGCTTTAACCCATTCCAAATCTTTTACTCTTGGGAGTATCTGTTAATATCAAAATATAAAGAATTTAAAATTGAAATAAATGTGCAAATGAATGTGCAAACGAATGCGCAAATGAATGCGCAAAGAAAAGTTTCTGAGGGAATAAATGGGAGCATTATAAATATAAAGATATAGGTCTACTATATATAAGTCTAAATAAATTAGAAATAGGTGATCAAATCAGTAACTAAAAAAGATAAATCTAAAATTTAATAGTAGCAGAACATAAACAAAATCTGGGAAACTAAATTCAGTAGTCCTCAGGCTGGGTTAATGGGATCCAGCAGTTAATGTTTTAACCTTCTCCAATGCTTGTTGAGTTGTTCCAGCACTGTTATCTTGTTTCTAATAATTTCATGTGACAATCGAAGATGGTAGAATTCTGTCCAATGTACCAATGTCTCTATAAATATTAGTCCTCTCTTAAAATCATTTGACATGGTTGGTCTCCATAAGACTGATGGCATACTGCAAATTTTCCATCAACTGGAAAATAAGAGTTTCCTTAAAAAGAGCCCCAGCTCTGACTTGAGTTGTATCAATAAGTGCAGGAAGCTTTCTAGAATGTCACTAATCTCAACTGTAGAAATAGCATTATCTTGAGGTTTTACTGTCAAGGTTAATTTTCTAAAGATGTGGGAACTGGGAACATCTTCCTCAACTGGAGAAGCACATCTTCTCTAAGGAGCTTATGTGTGTCAGAAGCATCACAATTAAAATAAGGCATACTTCATTCTCTAAGGAGTGAAAGTGCACTTTATAAGTTTAAAACACAAGTAGAAAATGACTCATCAAAATACCAATGCAATTGAAGCAGGTGATAAAGGGAAAAGAAACAGAAGCAAATAGATGTAAGCTTCCATGCTACTGGAAGACCTATAAAAATAAATTAAATATATATTGCAATAAAAAGTATATTTTCTTTCTCTACCACCACAAATCATAATCTGTGTAAAGAGTTTACAGATTTGAATTTTTTTAATGGCATTGCATTTCTTCTTTTAAAAAAAAGTTGTAAAATGTGGTTTCTAACATTGCAATAGTACATTAATATATTATTATAATACTTTAATAATACATTGAACTCGGACAGTGAAAGCAGAATATATTAAATTACTACTAATAATTTTAGCAGTAATATTAAATTACTACTGTAGAAAAGTTATGGCTTATTTAATCTTGAAGAGTAATATTTGGAATTCATGAAGAAAATAATTCAACAATATATTTGCATCCCTGAATTGTATTGAAATTTCCAGCACTTGCTTAATAACAACTAAACCTTGACCTAGAAATATGCTTCAGACTAGACATGTAATTCTGATTTGTTCTTACAATTAGTTCAAGGTTAAGGATGATATTGTGGAATTATTGTGGCTTTTAGTAATTCTGGGACACTAATATTTAATGAATTGAACATGATGATTAGGATACTGGTGGCAGAAGGCAGGTCAAGATGTACTGAGAGTTCTCTTTATGATTTGCAGATGGATGAAGATATTTTTTAAATTCCCAATTGTTTAAAATTACAAGTGCAAACAGATTGTTTCCTATTACTCAATTATATTTCAAAAGAGAGAGAGAAAGCCTGATACTGAATAGGGGAGAATAGACCGGCAATCCAAAGCATTTTTTTGTGGAAGTTATGAATTCATTTCATTGATTGCAAATATGTATTTCAAAAAATAAATCTGTACTTTTAAATGTCAAGATTCTAGAAACACAAAGTAAGGCATATAAGCCTAAATTCTGGTTGTCACTGGTTTAGATGCTTGATCTGCATATAATTAAAGTTTTCTATATAATAGAGAGAAGGGGCTCAGATTTGCATAAATCCTTATTGGTGGAGGTTGTAAGATGGTACTTTGCTGTCAGGAGGACATTTCTTCATTAGTGCAAGGGCTGAAGTCTCTTCATATATTGATGCAAAAATTTCTAGTGAATCAAAAGTTAAAGAAAACAGAAGTAATCACAGCATGCTATTAAATATACATATATTAAAGGGAAAAAACTCTTCAGAGCAAAATACAACTGTTTGCATAATTGAGCTGTAAAACAGCAACTTTGTGTGGGGCATTTAGTTGGCAATTTTTTTCATTAACAGAATAATACTTGTTTGTATTATGATATGTAATATTTTAAGAAAGTATAGAATGAACCTAGAATAATATGGAATTATAAAACCTATAATGCCCATCCTATTAACAGTTATTTAAAAGTTATTAGCCTCCTTTTTCTTTGCTCTCTCTCTGGCCTGACAGGGAGATTTTCATAGCAGGGTAACCTTGAGCTTCTCTTTAGATGCTTACTCTGTCCTCCATTGGGTGTCCCAGCCCCTCTATCCATCTTTCGAGGGCAACTATCACTTTCATGCTGCTCTGCCTGCAGGTCTCTGTGCTGCCTCAGAAGCCATTCCCTATAACAGGGGTGTCAAACTTGGGTCAGATATGTCATGTGCTGGCCCTACCCCAACCGGTTTAGTGAAGGGTGAAAAAGTCCTGATGCATCATGTGACACTGCCGTGACAACACAGTTTTGACACCTCTGCCCTACAACATCAGGCAAAATTTTCTAAAAAGAGGTGCTGCTTGGTGCAGGAAGCCTCTAAGTGTCAGGTACATGGTATGATCACTGTTGCTGGAAGAGCTAGCTGGAGGATTGAGGTGAATCATGAGGATGCTATTGGCAGGCCTCTCCTCTTTTTGTAGCACTTGTTACTTGTTATCAGTTACTTTCAAAATATGATCTGAGAAACCCTAAGGGTCCTAATACAGTTTCAGCAAGTCCACAAAATCAAGTAAATATCTTAACATTTCTCAGTTTTATATTCAGTTTTATTGATAAATATAATCATAAAAACCAATGCTCTGTGGTTTCCTTAATCAGTTTTTAAGAATGTAAAAGGATCCTGAGATCAAAATGTCTGGGAACTTCTGTCCTTAACTATGTGTCTGGATAACACTGTCAGCGTCACAAAATATAGCTGCATATACCACAAGGAAGTTGGTATAGAAGTTGGTATAAACTTTGCATCTTTAAAATCTGTGAACTTCAGCTCCAAGAATTGCCCAGCATGGCTGGCTGAAGAATTCTGGGAATTGAAAACCACAAGTCTTCAAGTTGCCAAATTTGGAGGTTCCTGGTATAGACAATAAAAATGATGCTACAAGAACTCAGCATAAAGCAACATGAAGAATAAATCTGACTCAGGAGGTAGTTTCATTAAACAATGTCAACCATCTGAACTAGATATTAAATCTCTTGTTACTTCTCGAAATATTTCATACTGTGATAAAAGTAAGAATGCATCTATTTAGATTATATTGGGATATTCTATAGAATTTATTTGTGAAAATAATCAATAAATGCCCAGTCAGGTATGCTTTTATAGGAGAAATTCAAGCCCAGACATTGAAAGAGTCTGCTAAGTTTAATTCCTTTTTATTGTTCCTTGTCAGCACTCCTCAGTGGCGGCACAGAATCACACTTCATTGCCCTGTTTTGCTTCTTGCCTTTCTTGAGGAGAAATATATAGCACAACTGTGGATGCTTAATTAGATCATATGAAATCTTTGTACCATGGATTTGCAAACAAGTCAAAAACAATTTATAAACATGCAAGATACCATGGATTGGGTTCGTGCAAATTAATTCATAAATAACCATACTTTAAAAATTAGTGGCAATTAGTGCAGAATGATGCCTTTGTTGACTCCCAATCCACAATTTTATGGCCTTCCTGAGCATTATAAATTTCAGCAGAGCTTCTTGACATATCTCATTCCACTACCAAGCAAATCCCAGGTTCATTTGTCTCTTGACTATGCAAGAAGAAAAAGATTACATAAATAGGCTTCTTACAATCTTTGCCAACAGCTTGCCTCAGGCCAAAGTTTTAAATCAAGTGTGTCTCTAGGTAGGCTTGCAAGAAACATTTAGCCATACTGTGATTTGGTACACAGCAGATGTGAGCTGGGGGAGAATGCTGCAATGCAGGCCTGAGCCTGAAATAGACTGCTACCAGTAGATGGTGGACAGGGCAAGAGGCTGAGAAGGATTAGTAGCCTTACAATGAAATAGAATTAACTCATATGGTGTTTCCAGCCAACGCAGGAGGGAGGATGGCTCAAGCTTGAGTTCAGTTAGTTTTGAGTCACTGTGCCATCACAAAAGGGCTGGACCAACCACCCTTCCCATCAGGTTTCTTCAGTCCCTATCTATTTGTTCCCAAAGGAGGTCTTGGGAAATTCCTGTTTCATAGACATCACATAATACAGTAATTAGCTTGAACTCTGCGTGTGTTGGTCTGGTTGTTTGTGCCTGAAATTTATCTCCCCAGTTTTGACTACTGGGGAAAGAATAAAGAAAACAGGATGACGGACCCTCAAGCAAAAACAGTTAAGTCATCAAGATGGACTATAACTGAATTGAAGAACCTGGAAATGATGGTGCTTCAACTATTTCAGAAAATTTAAAACATGCCACCATCAGCAACTAGCTTCCACCCAGAACCTACTATTAATTTTATCATTTATAGCCAGGCTCTACAACCATATTTGTTCTTTTTTTTAAAATAAAGTTTTATTGAGTTTCAACAAAACATAACAAATCAAGCATCTTATTTGAGTACAGCATGATTCCGGGTTATCACATTTCCATACAGACTCAATTTCATATGCATATTCATCTCATGTATTCAACTTCATATCTTATCACTCTTTTTCCAACTTCTCACTATTTCTCCCTTTACTTCTCTTAATGTTCTTTTATAGTTATCTCATTTTCTTCTTATTCAATTGCATTTATTTTGCCTACATTTCTATATCTTTTTATTCATTATACTTATACTTTCGTCTGTCTTGTTTACAATTTCATATATTTTCTTCCAACATTCTTAAAAAGCAAAATTTCGCCTATGGTTGCCAATTGGAGTGCAATTGGAGTGCAAGCTTATAATTATTATCATATGAAATCTCATTAAATTTGTGCATTATAAAATTATAAAATTCAAATTTCTGACATCTATTTTATATCATGTAAATCTCATCATTCAGACTCTGCTTGCTGCTTCCCATTGAAAATACGCAAAGAAAAATTCTAAGAAAATAGCAAAACAATATACAGTATATATTAGTAAGCAAGACAGTTATTCAAATTCATTCTAGTTCTGCTATGAGCCTTGTAGATCTTTCACATTTCTTTTCACTATTTATCAATCTTTGAAAACGATTGAAATGTTTCCCTCCCTTCTTCGTTATTATGTTAATTGTTAAAAAGCATACCATTAGATAATTATACAGTTTTATCTAATAAATTATTTACTATTAATAAGCAAAATAATTATTCAAATTCATTCTAATAACTGGTATAAATTCTCTTTTAAATCTTTCACATTTCTTTTCAATATTTTATCAATCTTTAGAAACAATTATAATGTTTCCCTCCTTTCTTTATTATTGCATTAATTATATATAAGCATACCATTACAAAAGAATAAAATTTAATCTCACAGATTATTTACTTATTTCATTTCTAACTCATTACAATATTCTATTGTCACAACACTACATGTTGTACCTTTGCAGAATGCTCACTTTTTACTTAGTTTAACCATTATCACTGTGTTTTCTAGCTGAACAAATACCTTTAATCCTAGTATGTTTCTCCTTTTTCTTTATTTCCTGCTTTTGTCCCTCATAAGTTCTTTCCTTTTCTGCCTTCCCCCCTTTTGCTCATCGCTGATTGCATAAAAAGAAAGTCACACAACCCACAATTCTGCATCCAACCCCACTCCATCCAATCCAACATCACTCAAAACTAGGCATGCACACCATTAACTACCTCAATTCCAACTACAACTGACCTTAAATGCAAGCTACTCAATGCAAGAAGCCTTGTGAATAAAACAGCTGAATTTCTCCTCTTACTAAATATGGCTAAATTCAACATTATATTTGTCCGTGGAACATGGCTGAATACATCTCTCCCTGACTCCATTACCACAGTAAGGGACTATCATGTTTACTGATCAGATCGTGAAATCCATAGAGGAGATGGTGTTGCTTCTATAAAAAGTCCCTACATCTAAAAAAACATCCAAGTTACCCAGGAGCTTGCTATTCCTGAGACCATCGTCTGTGAACTGTCCTTAAATATCACATT
>BHFT01020732.1:0-26107 GCA_004320025.1 Laticauda laticaudata | reverse complement strand
CTATCTATCTATCTATCTATCTATCTATCTATCTATCTATCTATCTATCTATCTATCTATCCATCCATCCTCATGAGTATCCTAAACTGAAATAGGCAAGTTGACAGTAGAACAATTATATCACATTGAATACTGATCAGCGGTGGGATTCAAAATTTTTTTACTACCGGTTCTGTGGGAATGTTTTGGTGGGTGTGCCAGGGGAAGGATACTGCAAAATCTCCAGTCAGAGGTGGTATTTGCCGGTTCTCCCAACTACTCAAAATGTCTGCTCCCGGTTCTCCAGAACTGGTCAGAACCTGCTGAATCCCACCTCTGATGCTGATCAAATGGTCTTGTAAGGGTTGCTGTCTTTAGATTGCATGGTATAATTGGTGACACCCTAACTCATTAACCTACAAAGTCTTTTACTAATGATACCACCATTAGTATCTCCTTTTCTAATTGTACACAAAGTTCCAAATTCCAAAGGCAACTGGACTTCATTTTTTCTTTGAAGACATTTTGCTTCTCATCCAAGAAACGTCTTCAGTTCTCACTTGGATGAGAAGTGAAATGTCTTCAAAGAAAAACATGGTCCAGTTGCCTTTTGAAAAAGCACCATGACAACCATGACCTGGATGAATGAGAATCTCCATAGACAAAATTCTGAATCCATAGACAAATTGTGGGCATTGATCCTCTAAAACTTCATTGAGTTCTTTCACATAACCTGTTTCTGACTTCCATGCAGAAGAGCCAGCATATAAGAGTGCATAAACAGTAGCAGAAACTTTGAGTAACATGTTTTGAAAGGATGAGATGGGTCAGAGAAGGTCAGGCTGCATCACTAGACCTAATTCTCACCAAGAAGGGGGTCAAGCTATTCTCCAAGGCACCCAAAAGCCAGACAAGGAATAATGGATAGAAACTGAACAAGGAGAGATTCAACCTAGAAATAAGGAGGAATTTTCTAAAAGTGAGAACCATCAGTCAATGGAACAGAAATTGCCTTCAGAAGTTGTGGGAGCTTCATCACTGGAGGCTTTCAAGAAGAGATTGAACTGCCATTTGTCAGAAATGGTGTAGGGTCTCCTACTTGGATGGGGCATTGGGCTAGATGGCCTACAAGGTCCCTTCCAACTCTGTTAATCTATTAAAAATAAAAAAGGAACTTTTGATCGCTTAGATAACATTTTCCCCCTTCTAAACATCTCTTAACTATCCCTCTGTTTTCTTATCTGTTTTTTTCCAGGGCGAGTGAAGGGGTTGCATGGAGTGACACTTGATCTTTCCCCCAAATTCTCACAATCACTTTTCTCCAAAATTTCTTTCACTTTTCTCCAAAATTCTCTACTTTACAACAAGACAAGTTCTTGCCAACAGCTTGACAAGAGTAATTAGTTTATATCCAACCACTGTGATCAGCACTGTTCGATTTTTTTTTAATTTATCCCATAACATAAAAATATTTTTAAAAACCTAAACCAAAAGATTGCTGGAACTTCACTGAGCAGTAAATATGAAGGGGCTATTAACTGCAATGTTATATTGAAAAAGGACTCTCTGTGAAGTGACAGGGAAGAAATGATTACACAGGCATAAGCCAAACCAACTGGAAAATAATTACAGGAATTTATCTTTTGGTCTTAGATGCAATAATGGCCAATACAAATATACAGTGAATTAGTTTACCTTGCTAGACATCACCTAATTCTATATTTTTCTTGCCTTTTTTAAAAAAAAATCAAGATACCATCTCTCCCTTTTTTGCCAACCTTTATCTCTTCAGAAAGGGAAATCATTAAGAACTGTTGAAAAATGTTACGGGGTGAAGGAATTCTGTCGGTGCAAATTGTCGGCACTTTTCAAGAGTCAGCTTCACTTTTTTATTTCCTTAACTTACCCCCATAATTGAGCCCCAAATTTTCATTGCTAAGCAAGACAGTTGTTAAGTGAGTTTTACCCCATTTTATGACCTTTCTTTGCCACAGTGGTTAAATGAATCACTGCAGTTATTAAATTTGTGATGTAGTTAAGGGAATCTGGCTTCCCCATTGACTTTGCTTGTCAGGAGGTCACAAAAGGGGATCACTTGACCCTGGGATGCTGCAACCGTCATAAATATGAGCTAGTTGTAAATCATTGTTGTGGCCCACCAGCAGCCAGTGCAGCTCATGGCAGATTCAGATAGTGAGGAGCTTGGGGAGGAACATGAGCTAATCCTGAAGTCTGGGGATGGCTCTGATGAGTGCTCTGCATCAGAGGCAGAGATGGGGCCAGGGCCGTCTGACAGTTATCAGCTGCCTTCAGAGTCAGAGATCAGTGGGGCAGAAGAACAGCTGGAGCCTGTTCCCAGTGTGCACATGCACAGAGTTGCCAGGAGAAGGGAACAGTTAAAGATATTGTCTGGATGCTTGACACAAGGGTTGACTCGGGATGGTGCATGGCCCCTCCCAAAGGGAATAAACAGGAACAAAAGGGGAGTGGTGTTTGCAGGAGACAATTCATTAGGCTGAAGAGCTGTTCCTACTTCTTGCCAAGTAATTGCTGCTACAGCATGGCGTTTGGAAGATATGCAACTCTCCAAGCCTGATAAAGGTCTGTAGTTGTGAAATCTCATGAAAGACTGTTTGCCAGCACTTTGCTGGAGATGAATTTACTTTAACCTAAATAAAAGGGGTTTTATTGGGACGAGGAGTCTGCTTCATGATCTTGGGAAGCCTTGGTCAGAACAATAATCCAAATATTGATCACATGATCATGCAGTTGCTGCAACAGTTATAAGTGTGAAAAATAGTCATAAGTCACTTTTTTCAGTGCCCTTATAACTTAGAATGGTCACTAAGTAAATGGTTGCAAGTTGAAGAAAGAATGCAAGTCTGTAACAGGGTAATGTGGAATACGAGAGGTCTGGAAGAAGGAGATGTGCAAATAAATTGATGAGATGAGAGGAACATATATTTAATAAATATCAAATTTTCCTGTAGGCAGTTGATCATGCCTAGGGAAAAGCAGCCAAAGGAAGCTGCAACTTTGAAAGTTATATTTGTGCTGCCACGAATATGATGCACTTTTAGATTCAATGTTCTAAGTTTTCCAAGTTTCTTCTAGTATTTTTTTAACAAGCGGTGAACATCTGACAGCATCTTATGAGGCAGTGTTCCGTATTTCATTGTAGCCAATAGCAGTTAGCAATCTGTCTTGAAAGAGCATTTCATAAAAGATGATTCAGCTTCTTTCATTATTTTAATAATATTCCTCTCTTATCAAATAGCATTCACGGCATTCCAATATTATTTCAAGTAAATGTCTAATCTCTATCCTGTATTTCTGAAATGCACCATGTGCTGGAGTACCAGGGACATGTTGCCAATAATTATTTGTATTGAAGATTTTGGACTTCAGGAGAATTGTTATTGAGTGATCATAAATATATTAACCACAACAAAAAAAAGCAGACTTCCAAAAATCTCAGCCAGAGGTTTTCTATTCATGCATTACACGATTCTGTTTGTAACATCTAGCATTCTGATTGTAGGTCAGTACACAGCATGTTGAGAATCAATGAGTTACCCTGTGGTAGTCTATAGTAGTGAAAGTTGGGTTTGGAAAAGCAGGACAGAAAGAGTATTGATTTTTTTTTTTTAAATCTGGTGTTGGAGAAAACTCTTGGGATTATTGTAGACAGCTAAGAAAAAAAATACATAGATCACCGAATAAATCAAGCCAGACTTTTTATTCAACCCACACAGGATCAAATAAACATAGAACATAGATTAACAGAGTTGGAAGGGACCTTACAGGTTTTCTAGTCCAAAACCCTGCTGAAGCAGGAAGCACTATACCATTTCAGACAAATGGTTCTCCAATTTCTTCTTTAAAAACTCCAGTGTTGGGAGTACCCACAACTTCTGAAGGAAAGTTGTTTTCACTGATTTGTTTTGTCAGGAAATTTCTCCTTAATTCTAGATTGGTTTTCTCCTTGATTAGTTTCCATCTTCCTTCCTTCTGAGTAGCTACCTCACAACCTGAGATTCAAAAGTAAAGAAACTCCTGGTAAACATGATGCCAACCCTGAAGCTGAACTGGCAGAAGCCATTTTGAGGCTTCAGTGTTGCCACACTGGAGCTGAGGGATAGGGAGGGGGGGATTGAGATAGCTGGGGTTTTGTAGCCAAATCAAAATACTTTCTCCTGAGAACCAAGGCCATATCTACAGATGGCCAAATGGAGGAGGAGTGAAGTTACCAGCAGGCAACCAGATGACACCCTGATTAGACCATGTGACTGTTTGGGAAAGTGGGAGGGGGGAAACATTTGCTATTAATTAGGTGAAAACTGCAGGAACATTTAGAGTTGGTTTTCACCAGATCGTGCCAATATGATATGTCCAATAAAACTATTCTTTGATGAACTCAGAGTTCTGTTTGCTATGGGCATATTACTTGGAACCCTGACACATAAGCTTGCCAGGAACGACTATAATGGAAGAGGAGTTGCAGTAAATGTTGGTTGAGCTCACGGCATGAAAACAACAAATCATAAATCTAGTTCCTGCCCTTGTGTTAGCTTGATTCCTTTGGCTCTTTGAATTTTTGACTGTTTTGCAATGCTCCATTATTGTTTTGCCCCTTCAAGCTTGAACAGCTGCCTTGATTTATGTCTTTGGCTCCTGAGTTTCACCTGCCTTGTTCATAAGACCTTTTCATCAGTGAGGGATCATAGGTCACCATGTATGCTCCGCAAACTTCAGCAGTCACTCTGGGCCTCCAAGAGGCAAAACCCCACCTCTATTTCATTCTCTTCAGATTTAGTCTAATGCTTCACTTTCTGCCACAGCACAAGAGTGACTGAATCTTGTTAATATTGTCTTCTGTCTCTTTATATTTTGTCTCTTCTCTTGTAAACAGAAGATCATCTGCAGTTATCTTTACAGGGAATAATATCTAACCACTTCTCTTCATTTGCTCTAAAATATGGGTGTCAAATTTGCGTCATCATGGCAGTGTCATGTGATGTAAAGTGAATCTTTCCCCTTTGCTAAACTGGGTGTGGGGGCGTGGCCAGTGCATGATACATCTGGCCTGGGGCCAGCAAATTTGACAGCCCTGCTCTAAAACATTTCAGAAGCCATCACCACGTCGGTAGGGATATGAAGCTACAGGAGCTACTTTCCTATACAATGCTGTGTGGGAAGAATTTATAAATTTATATAACTGTTAGAAATATTATACAGAGAATTTCATGTTCGCTAATCCAGTTATTGATCGACATCCCTTCTGAAATCCTGTAGAGTTACACAAACATCAGTATTAATTAAATGCTTGTTTCAAATTGTCAACACACAAAAGCAAACCCAAAACTCAATTAACACAATATAAACATGATTATAATGCTGAAAATTCAAACAAAGAGGCTCAATCCACATAACTTGATTTAATCAACTCCTTCTCTCTGGGGTCAATGTACAGCCCACGACATCCCTCAAGTGTCACCCTAGAATCAGTACATACAATTCTACACTCAGGACAAGCTCCCCTATAAAACAATCTCTTTGTACCCCATTTCTCTGTGGCTGGTCCCCCTAGGTAAGCCTCTTTGCTTTGGGGAATAAATAACTCTCCTTTCCCCACACCTGTCTGGATTTCATTTTTATTTATTCTTGTGCAAATCTCAGCACAGGTTAGAACCCCAAATTATTATTCTGACAACTGTCTATCATGTGTTTGCATCCAAATCTTGTAGCCTTCCTTTAGATTCCACAAACTGTACTAAATGGGATTGATTAGCTTGATTCTTTGTTGAGTTTTGCATGTTAGAAGGCATGCTGATATTCCCCCCCCACACACACACAAAGAGGTCTCCAGAAATATCAAGCAGGATAAAATGGCAATAGCACTTAGACTTACATACCGTTTTACAGTTCTTTACAGCTCTGTCTAAGCAGTTTACAGAGTCAGCATATTGCACCCAACAATTTTGGGTCCTCATTTTACCCACCTCCAAAGGATGGAAGGCTGAGTCAACCTTGAGCCTGGTGAGATACGAACTGTTAAATTGCAGAAGCTGGCAGTCAGCAGAAGTAGCCTGCAGTACTGCACTCTCTAACCACTATGCCACCAGAGCTCATACAAAGGAAATATACAAATACAAAGGAATGTTGATGGAATTAGGATCTTTGCAGATTTTTAACTGACTTGGTGATTTCTTTTCAGTAGACTTGTGAAACTGTTTGTCAGTATAAAAGTAATTATGAACTGGAATAGACATGGCAACAGGTCAGCCAATGGGGACTGTTGAATAGACATGGCAACAGGTTGAGAAGCAATAATGGTTGCAACAGCATAAACACACTTCATACTTGACACAGATAGTGTAATGCTCAATCTTTGCAATAATGGCAAATATCTGTTCAGTCAGTACTCAGTCTGGCAAGATTGCATCTAACAATAAAGAACTCAAGAGTCTTGGGTGCTCTCTGAGTTTGATTGTGGTCTTAAAGCTGTTTCATTATCCAAATTAGGGTAATAAATCTTCATAATAACTGTTCTGACCCAAACCATTTTCCAATAAGACAAACAATAATCAAAGGGAACAGAAACCTTTTAATGAGTCTTACAAATCCCCAGTTAAAAGGCTGCTGCAAGCTAATTAATTTTGATAAGCACAAACCTTGCCAAAACTGTACAAGACTGCCAAGAATCACCAAGAAGAAATATTTCACAACACAAGAGTCCAATTTAAGATACTGTAATGTCCACAAGGCTGAGTTTCAAAATGTCTTTGCTTCCTGCAAAGAACGTTCGCTTCACAACTGGTTTTTATCTTCTTGAAGGAGGGGCCTTTACCTTGCAGCCTTACTCCCCAGTCATCTATGCTGTTGGAGCTGTTCTTTCCTGCAAGCAATCCTGTATGCACGCGCATTTGGCACAGGTTCCTTGGTAACCTCCTCATTGCTGCTGCCAGCCCCTACAATCTCCGAAGGCAGCAGCCCACTCCCTAATGATCCTGGCCCCTCACCTGAGTCCTCACTTTCTTCAGCTGTCTGTACCTGCTGCCAGCTAACCACAACAATAACTCAGCTTGAAAGAATCACCACAATAATATCATTCTTGGTTCTGTGGGCTTGATAAAAATCTGAACATTCTTACTTATAGTAGTGGTTAGAATCAGTTGCATTTCTCCATTGTGTGCACCATATTCTTAGTGCCATATTCTTATTAGAAGGAAGCTACACTGCTTAATAATCCTAGTGCAATCTAATTCATGCTGAATCAGAAACCCCATAAATTTCTAATGCAAAAATGCACTTGAAAGAATACTGATGCATGTGATATGTCCAGATACAGACCATTGTAGCTTCCTTGGCAAATTCCTGGGCTTGCATTTTCATTTTTCTCCAATGCACACCATAGAAGTGGTTTAACTCATTATTGCATGTCAATGGTGCAACTTTGCTCATCTTGATTGATGCATCAATATGCAGCTCATAGGGGAGGTAGGACTCTGAACCATTTCTACTTAGTTCCCTGGAATAATCTTTCATATCTATCTGTTCGTGAAGGAATGCTCCACTGCTGCTTTCACTTTGATTTTTGAAACCTTGATTGTCAGAAACCACCAAGCACTCGTTTAATGGCATTCTTGCACTTGAAGATCCAAAATTTCACCAACACTTTGAACTTTCTCAGGGAATCTTCAGACTCCCCAAACTTTATGTGCTAAAGTTGGCATTGCTGTGATGCAATAATCTAATATTTCTCCTTCCTGCAGATTTCTTTTAAAGAATTTATATCACAATACTGTCTGATTGCACTGTGGGGAACACAAGACTGCTAACATTGCTGGTAGAGCTGACAGCCTTGAAGAACTGTAAAGCTTTAGGCTAGTGCATGTCTTTCTACACTATTTCCCAATAAGGTCAAATGAAAGTTATATATTATTCTGGATTTTTTCCCCCTCTTCCTTCACCTCTTCTTCCTCCTTCTCTCCCTGGCTCCACTCACACAGGTTCCCCTTCTGCTTCTAATAGGCCTATTCCCAAGTTAGACTTGTAAAATTCTATTATTATGGCCTATCTCAATAATAGAAGTGCAAAGCTTCCTTTGGAATTTATTTTCTTCCCTGGTCTGGTCTGCCTCATGGGGCTGATATTGATCTTCCAAGCTTCATTGTGTTCTATATCCTCTTGCTTCTTACACTGCTGTGAACTAAAGAGGCATATGCCTGAGCTGTATTATCTCATTTTTCTGAACTTAAATGTTTCAGCCCCTTTTGTTATAAGGTGGTTCCTGCATATTTCCATCATCTTCCTTAATCCCTACATTTTATTTTTATTTATTTATTTATTTTTGTCAATTGCTTACAAGATAATAGGTATAAGTAAAAACATAGTTATGAATAAATGGATACATATGAGAAAAATAAAATAAACAATAGGACAGGGACGGTAGGCACATTGGTGCCCTTATGCACGCCCCCTACAGACCTCTTACGAAAGGGGTGAGGTCAATAGTAGACAGTCTAAGNATGGTTGAAGCTGAAGTATTCATTGACAGGTAGGACATTGCAATGTATGATTTCATATACTATATTTAGATCGGACCAAAGGCGGTGTAGTTCTAGGTTTTCTAGGTCTAGAATTTTGAGTCTGGTGGCATAAGGTATTCTGCAACGAGGAATGGAAAACTCTTCTTGTGAAATATTCTTATGAAAAACATGGCCCACCTTGCCCATCATTGGATTATAGAAAATGTCTTTTTTTCCATTGAGTTCCATTATTTATTTATTGGCACCTTCCTTTGTTTATTTACTTTGTAAATAATTCAAGGTGGCAAAAATACCTAATATTTCTTTCTTCTCCCATTTTCCCCACAACAAAAACCATGGGAAGTATGTTGAGCTGTGATGGGCCCAAAGATACCCAGACAGATTTCATGCCAAGGCAGGACTAGAACTCCCAGTCTCCTGTTGATTGGTGTAAAGTCACCCAGTTGGCTCTCATGCCTAAAGCAGAACTAGAACTCACTAGTTCCAGCTCCTCCTAGGCTGGCACTTCACCAGTACAAATATATCACCATGATATTATTATCCATGCTAGCATTGTATTATTCTTTTATTTTTTGATTATGACCTGTGGTGTATTCCTCCTTTCACTCAAGTAGTTATAATTTCCTTTGCAACACAAATCTATATACTCAGAACCAGTTTAAAAAAAAAAAACCCAGAGAGGGGACAGATTGTTAGATATAGATTCAGTTCTGTATATATATAGATATATAGTTCAGTTCAATCCTTCATAAACATTAAATATTTAAAGCGATCACCACACAGATGCCAATAAGATGTTGGCATTATTTAATTAGACTTAATTAAAAATAAATAAATAATATTTATTCAGGTCTAGTTTCTGATTTTATTTTATTTTTTTGTAAAGGAGAAAATCTCTTCCCTCATACCTTTATTGAGAACTATATGAAATACGTACCTTCAGCTCCTGTCAAAAAGCTTTGCATTCAAGATCATACAAAGAAGAGAGTCTTTTATATTAAAACGAAGCAAAATAAGAATTCTGCACATGAAGTTAAGTATCTTAACAATGAAGTTCGGTGTCATTACTTCAAGTATGTTTATTGTACACTGACCAGCGTCCCTTTGTGAGGGAGATGGGTGGTTTCTACAGGTGATAAATAAAATGAAAAATGAATGTCTACTCCTATACTTTTGATGGCATAATTTCCAATTTCACTGTGTTTGGCACCTGTCTTCTACATATTTCTTTTTTGACTTACCTGGATGCAGGTAAGTGCAGGGCATGTGTGTAGCCTCAGGGAGGGTGAAAAACAGGCCTCCTGTGAATGGGCCAGTTTCCAACTTCCAGAGAGTCTCTGGAGCCCAGGGAGGATGTTTTCGCCATCCCGGAGACTCAAAGAAGACCTCCGGAGTCTGGGGAAGGCAAAAATGCCCCCTGTGGTTCAGGAGGCTGACTAGGCCACACCCACCATGGCCACACCCACCCACTCCCATCCAGCAACTGAGCAGAGAACCTGTTGCTAAATTTTTTGAACCCCACCCCTGAACACATATCTGGGCGAAATTCTCTAGATTTAGGACATTTGCAGGGAACAGGGAGAGTTTAAATTTGATGATTGCTGGGTGGGTCCCACCTGATGAAAGCCCATCCTCATTTGGATATTTGTCCACAGGGTTTGCCCCTCAGTTGTGATGCTGTGGCCTCCATGATCCTGCAGATTTAGATTCCTTCCCCATAGATGTCTATCATTGGTGGAATGTATGTTCTGATGCATTCAGAAATCGAAATGACACTAAAAGCTGATCAGAGAAGTACACATGAGCTGTGGTGGTGTAGTTGTTAGAATGCGGTATTGCAGGTGGACTCTGCCTACTGCC
Source organism: Laticauda laticaudata (assembly GCA_004320025.1). Lineage (NCBI taxonomy): Eukaryota > Metazoa > Chordata > Lepidosauria > Squamata > Elapidae > Laticauda > Laticauda laticaudata. Next base: position 15,716 of record BHFT01020732.1, on the reverse strand, counting down.
AGAAATTTGATCCTGACCAGCTCAAGGTTGACTCCACCTTCCATCCTTCCAAGGTCGGTAAAATGAGATCCTTGATTATTGAGGGAAATATGCTGACTCTGTAAACCACTTAGTGCTAGAAAGCACAATTGTAGAAAGTTAGCAGTCATCCCTCCTAAAAGAATGAAATATTTTGAGAAATATTAAAAAGCCAGAATATTATATTTCCCTGGATGAGAAATGAAGGTGCATGCTCTTGGAAAGCAGCCCTCATCTTCCTTAATAGTCCACAGCATATGTCAGCACTTAAGAGATAAAGAGATATCGGCATAAGCAAATACCCTCACCCCAAATCCAACAAAGGTAGGATTAGCCCTCAGTCACATTAGGGATTGCCACAATAGGTCATTGCATCAACCTCCAAATTTCAACCAAACTTAGCTCAGACAAATTCCTAGGATTTGTACATGGCCCCATAGGAATACATGTTCTTGCATAGGAACAAGAAGTTCAAGCGCAAAGCTCAAGAGAAGCTATAACTCTCAACTCTATGTGATCAGCTGCTCAGAATCATACGTGCTTGGTGGTCATGCTTTATCAATAAATGGACCCTCTGTCCAATCAACCTTCAGTCTCCGTTTTGTCTCCAGTGCCTTTCTTGGAACTGGAACTGGATATTTCTTTCAGTATAATGAAAGGGTACATAAATCTAAGTGCTACTGCTATTTATCATTTCTCACCTATTCTTGCTAATAGCCATATAAATCCTCCAGAGTTTTTGTTTGTTTGTTTGTTTTTGCAGGGGGGGGAGGGAAACCATGTCTCTGTTTCATCAAACTCTTCAGGGATTTCAGGCTAGTCAGACTCTTAACTCCTCCACCCCTCCACCCTCCAACTATAAATTCCAGCATATCTGATGGATTATGCAGATATGGGGTGGTGAAGCTTTATGGGATTGCCTTACAATCTTTCTCTGCCTGCCCATGCTTCCATTAAGCATTGATGGAGGACAACAGGAGGGAACACTCATTGTGATGTTACAGTGTTGCTGTTGTTTTTTTCAGGTTGGGAAGTATAGGTAGCCAGGGTGTCAGACCTACCACCATTTAAACCTCTACTTTGTTGGGAAATGTATAATTTTATAGAAATCAAGTGTGTTGCACTAATACATAGCCAGAACTGAGAATTGCATGCCAAAATCCCTATGTTCAACTTTCCCCTCCCTCAACTACCTCCCATTTCCCACTCTGGCAACCAGTCAGGTGCAGGCAGAATGTTTTCGTAAAGGTCAGTCCCAAGCACAGGATGGTATGCAGCCAGTATGTTGAGTGACATTGAAGCAGTGTCTGAAAGAGATATAGCACTTACTTTCATTTCCCCCTCTTGCCTTCCCCTCCTCCCCACCATCCAACACCTCATAATAGTTGAAGCACAAGAAAACATAACATGGTAGCTGACATTCTGCCCTTCCTGGGAAAAAGGCTTTAGTCCTGGAAATGAGAAGAGAAAAAGAAAGGTTAATGCATCAGTGCAGTTTATCAGGATATCTGGCATGGAATGTATGTAAAAGTCTCAAAGGATCAAAATGATGGGAAGATTGTAGTAGAACTATCAGGAAAGAACTAACAAACTCCTAAGACCTGTCAATCAATGGAGCAGATCATTGCATGAAGTGGTTTCTTCCTTTCAATGGAGGTTTTCAAAGAGAGGCTGGATATTATTCTATCAGAGATGATGTAGTGCAGTGTTTTTCAACCTTGGTCACTTTAAGATGGGTGGACTTCAACTCCCAGAATTCCTATTCTGAGAGTTGGTCCATCCATCTTAAAGTTGAGAAACAGTAGCATAGTAAATCCTGTAATGTGCAGGATGTTGGACCTGATGACTGTTTAGATCCCTTCCAGCTCTACGATATTAGGAATCTTTACCACTTCTAATAAGACACATCAACAAGCGAAATAGGAGCAAGGGAATTCTCTAAACCCTTGTGAGTATCATACTAAATGGAAGCCTCTTTGGAGGAATAAATCTTATGAGACAGATTTCAACATACATTAATGTCAGTGCTGTGAATGGTGTCCTAGAAGCATGAGTAATGTCTTTGAAGAGTTCCCTGAGTCTGCTGGGGTCATGATCAACAGTATAATACTCACATGCCCATAACCGTAAATATTTTTACTTAATATTTTGGGAATTCTCACTTCTTGCAAACTTAGAGCAGGAAATTTTCAATCATGGTTGTCCCAAAGATGTTTTTTTTTTCAAGAGGCAACTGGACTGTCTAGTTTGTTGTTGTTTTTTGAAGACATTTTGCTTCTCACCCAAGAAATATATCATTATATATATTTATTTAATAATATATATTAATTTTATTAATATATTTTATTAATATATTATTTTTTTCTTAATGTACAGTAAAATACATATAAAAATACAGGCAAACCTCAACTGACAAACCACAACTGAGCCAAAATTTCTGTTGCTAAGCAAGACATTTGGCAAGTGAGTTTTGCTCCATTTTATGAACTTTCTTGCCACAGTTGTTAAGTGAATTGGTGCAGTGGTTAAGTTAGTAACATGGTTATAAAGGGAATAGATGACTGAAGCTTCTGCCATGCAGAAATCTGAGAGCATGACTGATGACTCTTGGCTATGGATGTGTTTCGTTGGATGATACACCCAGAGGGGTGGGGTGGGGTGGGAAAGAAGGATCAAAGGTGACAGTGAATTATGTATCTCAGAGTAGTCTATACCCAGGCAAACCGGTATGTTAACTTCTAATAAATCTAAAGAAGTTTTGTTAGTGTGGCTCGAGGCTCAATATTTAATTGGAGTAACTGCTGGAATCCTGACACTATCTATGTGGTTTGCTAGGAGCTAAAAACAACTTGATGGCATTTAATCAATCATCAATCAATCAATCAATCAACCAATCAACTTCTTTAGTACATGGTATCAATGCAGACATAATAATATAATTTGAATTCTTCATAGCATTTGATACTGTGCTCCATGGCATTTTGATTAGCAATCTAGTCAAATAGTTTCTAAATGGGCATGGCAACAAAATGCATACCTAGCTGGATTGAAAAACACGTTCAAGAATTTCTCATCAAAATAGAGGCATTCATTAAATGAGCTGCTACAAGGAGGAGACCATTTTTCTGTACTCTTCAACATTTTATTAATACTCACATACAGGAGTGAATGCTTATCGTACTTGCAGATGATATACATCAGAGTGGGATAGCTAGCACTTTAGAAGGCAGTCATAAAATTAAAAATGATCTGGAGCGATTAAAGAGATGGATAAAAATCACACAGTGAAATTTAGCATGAACAAATGGAAAGTTCTTCATTCAGAAAACAGAAATCAAACACAATGTAAAGGATGAAAGGTGCCTGCCTTGGCAATAATAGCTGTATAAAAGAAACCTGGGATAGCAATAGCACTTAGATTTATATACCTCTTCATACAGTGGTGGGATTCATTTTTTTTCACTACCAGTTATGTGGGTGTGGCTTGGTGAGCATGACAGGGGAAGGATACTGTAAAATCTCCAGTCAGAGTGGTATTTGCCGGTTCTCTGAACTACTCAAAATTTCCACTACTGGTTCTTCAGAACTGGTCAGAACCTGCTGAACAACACCTTTGGCTTCATAGTGCTTTACAGCCTTCTCAAAATTATTTACAGAACCAGCATATCACCCTCAGCCACCTCAGCCCTCATTTTACTGGCCTCAAAAGTCTGGAAGGCAGAGTTAGCCTACAATAGTGCACTTTAAACACTGGGCCACCACAGCTCCTAATATATATGGGTGAGTAATATGATGTGGTTGCAAAAAAGGCAAATGTGATTTTAAGTTGCAGAAACAGGAATATAATTTTCAATACCCAGAAATGGTTTACAAACTCTAGTTTATTTTGCAGTGGTCTGGTCACAAGAACTCTGTTTAATTTGGGACACTATGCATTAAGAGACAGCTAGTGGGTGAATTGCATTTTGCAGGATCCATTTTGGATCGGTAACCAGAAACAAGTTTATCTTCCAAGCTTTTGGAATCGTGCTGAAGCCCATCTTTAGGGAACTTCTCTCTGTTAGAAGATGGGCTCTAGCATTAGTTTGAAAGCTTGGAAGACAAAATCTCTGCTCCTGGTGACTGACCCAGATTGGATCCTGCAATGTTATCTTGGGAAATGTATATTTGCTTTCATTTGTGAATTGCATTTTTTAACATTTTTCATACTTGTTCCCTTCTCCTGACACTGTTTTTTTTAAAATAAAGTTGATTCTTTTGATAATTATCCTATCACTTCAAATATATTTGCACAGGAAAGCTATAATTTCCCCGTATGATATTTTATATTTGCAGTATTTACAAGAAAATGAAACATTCAATAATGAAATAGATCTAATCTCCTATAAGAATCGATTGCAATTAAGCCATTGACACAAGAATTCTATCCACGGTTCATGCTAATACTGCAAGTTAGAGTAAAAAAGAATCAATTTTAAAAAGCTGGTATCCAGAGTTATGAGTCATTTACTGATAGCATTCTGACATCTCTCTCTGAAAAGTTATATGTTAGGACTTGATCAAAGTGCAGATAGCACATTTTCCAGTGTTGAGTTTTACAGAAACTTTCAGCAGTTAATGCTTATCCTGTAATAATTCTCATATTTAATGTCAGTAATTGGAAAAGCTGGCATTATCTAATGAATTAACTGATAGCTTGGAAAGAAAAGCTTCTTTAGACCAGGGAGCTATTTAGACACAACACAATCGGGCAGTATCTCAATTACCAAACAAGGGTGTAGAACCACCATTATTTTATAGGTAATCTTTGACTTGACTACAATTGGGACCAGCATTTCTGTTGTTAAGGTTGTTAAAGTGAGTCGCACCTGATTTTACAACTTTTTTGCAATTCACTGTAATTGCTAAGTGAATCACACAACAGCTGAGTAAATCCAATTCCCCCCATTGTCAGATGCCAACTGGGAAAGTCATAAATGGCAATCACATGACCCCAGGATGCTGCAGCCATTTGTAAATATGTGCCGGGTTGCTAAGCAACTGAATTTTGATCATGTGACTAATGGGATGCTGTGACGGTCATAAATGCAGGGACTGGTTATAAGTCACATTTTTTCCCAGTGCTGTTGTAACTTCAAACAGTTGTTAATGGAATGATGGTAAATCTACCTGTATCCCTACCACCAATGTCCTTTAATTGAAATTGCAAGCCTGCAACATCACTCAAATTCAAATTTTACCATTCTAGTTGAAATGATTTAAAATATTAAGCATTTTGGATTTAAACAACACAATAAACTTGAAATCTAAAGAATAGAAGATTAGAATAAGATGGTACATATTGGGAGCGCTCTGCAGACAAAGACCTGATGCTCATCCTTGTTCTGTATGCAAATAACCGGCTTCAAATAATACATTCTGATTGGCTACTTAGAACGAAAAGGGATTGGTTCTGGTTCCTTTTGGAACCAAATCCCTGCCGCCGCGGGAAAGGCTGGCAAAATCAAACAACTGTCATTGGCTTGCGAGCCGGCCGGGAAAAATGTTATAAAAGCCGGCGCGGGCTTGAGGCCAATGTTGCGCCTAATCTACATCCTGGCTTCATAAGGACTTTTGCTGTTGGAACCCGGTCTAAACCTCGTGTTTTTCCGGACAAAACACTGGCGACGAGGATGGATGCGTCCTGAACGCGAGACCAGAGCACAGCCGGTGAAAGAGAAAATTCCAGACGACAAACAGAATGGCTGGAAACAACGCACGCGCCCGCTACCTTTTAATCCCAACGAGGAAGAACTGGGATTCGTATGACAGACGCTTCCAGATTTGTACTGGAGAGCAATGAGATGGAAGACATCTCCGAACAATCGCAAACGAGTCCGTTTCTTCTAACGCACTGCGGACCGGACCCATTTTCAAATGGCAAAAAGCCTGGCGAAGCCCCGGAGACGTTAAAACAGCTAACCTGGTCCGAACTCCAGAAACTACTGAAAACAACACTATGCACAACGGTGTCAAACCCTCATAAGACGGCACGAAATTCTACCGGAGAGACCAGATAAGAAGGTGAGACGGTAGCCTGATTTCGTAGCCGCCCTCCGACAGATGAGGGGGAGTGCCGAATGTTTTAAAAACTCGACGAGGCTATGAGAGACCGAGTAATATTCGGGATCTTAAGCGATTCTCACGGCGCGCAAAGTAAGCTTGGAACAAGCCTACAGATAACCTAGTCGAGGCCATCGCGGAGCCACAGGCCACTGGAACGCGAAAAGTCGGCCGTTACCATAAGACAGCAGGGAGAACAAAACCGGCCATGAAGAAGGAAACAATCTCGCTCGTTAACCGTGACTTCACCCACGAAGGACTATGCAAAGACGTCGAGTCAGACGACGGAGACGACGAGGTCCACCGCACGTATTGCCGGCAAGAAAGAGGCGCGAAAAGAAATTTTGGCGGGAAATTGCAGCGCTGGCTGCGGAGGAAGTCAACCCGAGACGAAAATGCAGGTTTCTCGGTATGGCCATCTGCAGAAGTTGCAAGAAACGAGGAGCACAGTCGAGAAGTTGCAGGACAGAAAAAAACTACAGCCCGAACGAGACACGCCAATCTCCCCACAGGAGCCGAGCCCGGCCAGCGGCAGAGAAGTGCCGCGAAAACATAGCAAACCTGCATAACAGAGAGAATCACATCAATACTTGTTACAAATAGGGAGCGCTAAGACGGAAAGCGGAAAGAAAGTCAACGTAACAGGTAAAAAATTGAAGGAAAAGCCCGCGAAATGGGGTTGGACCTCGGGATCTTTCCTGTCCATGGTTCGTGGACACCATTAACTAACTAGTCCCTGACATCCGACCGACAGAAACTAAAAAAAAGCAGGCGCTAACACTCAAGAACTACCAGGGAACCGAATCCCGGGTAGTTTGGCTGGGCCCGAATCAAAGTCTCGTATAAACAGCATGTCGAGGTACTTCCGTGACCATAGTCGAACCGAGACAGGCCGACCTCCTGGGCATCGATGGTTTCGCGCCTTTGGGCATCGGGATGACCGGGATAGACCGAGTGAGCACAACCGACTGGGAGGAAGATATAATCCGGCGAATTCCAAGACGTGTTCGACGGCTCACTTGGCAAATACCGGGGAAACCCTATTTCTTTCAGTCTAGACCACAAGTAGCCCTAAAAGACTAAAAGCCCGGGCGAGTTCCGTTTGCTTTAAAAGCAAAGTCGAGGAACAGCTAAATAAACTAGTAGCCCAGGGGGTGCTAGAGCCTGTAGACCATGCCAAATGGGAAACGCCAGATAGTCACACCTATTAAGCCTGATGGGTCAATCCGAATCTGTGTGACTACAAGGCGACCCTGAACCACGACACTACAACAGAGCGCATACCCGGTGCCAGTAGTCCAGCATTTGCTACATTCCCTGGGGAGGAAAAATTTTTGCCAAACTCGACTGGCACAAGCATACCAACAACTCCCAGTAGACCCCGAAACAGCGGAGGCACAGAACTTAGTTACACACAAAGGGGCATTCAGATGTAAGAGACTTCCAAATTTGGAGTCAGTGTGGCCACCAGGCTTTTTCAAAGCCTCATGGAACGCCTCCTAAACGGCATACAAGGAGTCGTACCGTACTTCGACGACGTTCCTAATTCAGCAAAAAACGAAAACCACTTAAACAGACACTTAAAAAGGTACTAACAAATTCAGGGAAGCTGGACTAAAAGTAAAAAAAGAAAAGTGCTGCCTGGCCTAAAAAGAGCGTCGAATTTCTGGGCTATTTAATAGACGGAGAGGGTATACACCCCACCGAAAAGAAAATAAAAGCCATAAATAACGCACCAGAACCAAAGAGCAAAAGCGGTTACAGGCATTCTTGGGTCTAATAAATTTTTATAATGTGTTCCTACCAAATAAGGCCACAATAGCAGAACCGCTACACCGGTTATTGGACAAAAAAGCAATTTGGACTTGGGGGCACAAAGAAAGAAAAGCCTTTCACAAATAAAAAGATTGCTAACTTCGAATACCGTCCTCATCAATTCAGCGACACGCTACCACTGAGAGTGACCTGCGACGCATCACCGTTTGGAGTCGGAGCCATCCTGAGCACCAAACTTCCGGACGGAAGAGAGGCGCCTGTCCGCATACTTACTCAAAAACTCTGTCAAAAGCCGAGCGGAACTACAGCCAACTGGACAGAGAGGCCTTAGCAATTGTCGCTGGGGTAAGACGTTTTCCATGAATACCTGTACGGGCGGGTTTTTCAAATTGTCACAGACCACAAACCGCTACTTGGAATTTTGGCGGGAAACAAGCCCACACCAAACATCCTGTCCCCAAGAATGACTAGGTGGTCGGAGTTCCTAGCAGCCTACTCATACACCCTAAATACACCGGCCGGGGAAGCAAATTTCCCATGCGGACGCTTTAGCAGAAGCACAACGGATGAAAAGAAGGAAGAAACCACCGGCACACCAAAACGATGACTGCCCTACAGATAGAGACCTGCCCCGATCTACCCATATCCACGAATGATGTCGCCAGAGCCACGGCAAAAGACCCACTGACCACCCGATACTTAACTGGGGGTAGAGGCTGGCCGGATAATCAAAAAAAACCGAGACTTTTAAACCTTTCCGCACCAGACAAAACCGAACTCTCTATAGAGAAGGGATGTCTACTGTGGGGGTGAGCGGGTGATTATCCCAAAATTGCAAAACAAGGTTCTGAGCATGCTGCATGAGGGACACCCGGGAATTGTTAAAATGAAAAGCCTTGCAAGGAGCTATGTCTGGTGGCCGGGCCATTGACAAGGACATTGAGTATTGGGTCACCTCGTGCAACAAATGCCAGAGAGCCAGACCAGCTCCTCCAAAAGCACCATATAGGGACTGGGAAATTCCAAGGGGCCCTGGTCGCGGATCCACATCGATTTTGCGGCCCCACAGGACACATCGTTCTGATTGTCGTGGACGCATACTCCAATTGGCTAGAGGTAAAATTTGCACCATACACAAAACGAAAGAAATGGTATAAGGGAACTAGACAACCTTTTGCAACCCATGGCCTACCAGACGTACTAGTTTCCGATACGGACGCAACTGACCAGCCTACTATTCGAGACAATACCTAGCCTCCCCTGGGTATAAGACATGCCCTCACAGCGCCGGCCCATCCGCGCGGCAAACAGTAGGCGTGAAAGAATGGTCAGGTTTACCGGAGGGTTTGGAGGATGGACACTGAGGACGTCCAAAGCAAAATAAACAGGCTACTTCACCCGCCAACATATAACACCAATACCACAACCAACAAACCCATCAGACTACTCTGATGGGGAGAAAACTCAGATCGCAGCTAGATCGGCTACCCCAACTTCACACCCAGAAACCCCCCTGACTCCTCTACACGATTCAGGAGTTTCAAATTGGCGATCTGGTGTATGCGAAAAAATTTTACGGGAGACCCATTTGGTACCGGGACAAATCACAGACCTAACAGGCCCCAAATCATACTGATTAACGTAGACGATGGCAGGGAGTGGAAGCGGCACATTGACCAGCTCCGGTCCGAAACTTAGAAAGGAACGATAAAACACAACCAAAAATAACAAAAACGACGAATTTCAAACCAAAGAGGGGGGGAAACACGAAAAATAAATAAAGAACCGTTTAAAACAATGCCGAAAAACAAACTAATCAAAAAGAGCAAAATGGAGACTCACTGTTTGGAGAAAGTTGCGAGAAGAATCCAGCGAAGGAGGCCAGCCAAGCCGGCTCAACCTGCCCAGAGGAAACGGGAGGGAGCGGCGAAGCCGCCGGCCCAAGCAACTCAGGCGGCAGCATGATGCAGGCCTCACCCTTCCAGACGGTTCCAGAGAGAAGCGCAGAGGAAACAGCAGCACCATCCGAACCGGTCGAAGACACGCACACAAATGAACGGCGCAGGTCCAGTCGAGTCAGAAGAAGCCCCACCTACTTACGAGACTACGTCACGACGTAGGACCAAACCAAGAGGGGAGGGGTGTTCTGTATGCAAATAACCGCTTCAAATAATACATTCTGATTGGCTACTTGAACGAAAAGGGATTGGTTCCTTTTGAACCAATCCCTGCAGCCGCGGGAAGGCGGCAAAATCAAACAACTTCATTGGCTGCGAGCCGGCCGGGAAAAAATGTATAAAAGACCGGCGCGGCTTGAGCCAAATGTCCTATCTACTCTGTCCTAATCTACATCCTGGCTTACAATAAGGACTTTGCTGTTGGAACCCGGTCTACCTCGTGTTTTTCCGGACAAAACAATCCTCAAGCTAGCTGTCGAGATGGAGGAGTATTCCTTAACTCAGCACTAGTAAGTTACATGGACTTTCGGAACCCCCAGTCAACACAGTAAGCAACATGTAATTTATTATAAGGTGCAAAATAACCAGGAGTTATTTTTTGAGTTCAAAACACAGAGCAGTTTATGATTGCTATCTATTCACAAGAATCTAGTCAACTAGTGGTCGCAGCTAAATTGGTGCGAGATAAGGGTCAATGGGATTCACAGAGAGGTCTCTTGTGCAAATGCAATGACTCCAAACTGATGACACATTTAACTCCACCTTCCAGTTCAGCCTGCTGTTCTCTGACATCTGTTAGGAATTTCCTGACCATGAGAGCTATTATGCAATAGAACAGCTTGCTTTCTGGAGCTGTGGATAGTCTACCTCTGACAGTTTTCAAGCCAACGTTGGGCAGCCATTTGATTTTAGAATGGTTTCTGTATTCCTCCTCTTAAGAGGGGGTTGGACTGGAGGACCTCAAGAATTTTCTGATTCTATTTCAGTGCACCCATATCCAACATCTATCGTTGCCAGGAACACATCTACACATCTATCAAAATCTACTGGTGAACTCTTGATGTATGGTGGTATAATCTTTTTCATCTTTCTTCTTTTTGATGAATTAAGCTGTCAGTTAAATGTGTTAAGCTTCTGGAAAACCTGACACTTATTTTATATAAACCTCTTCAACTTCCCACCTCAGATGGGGGGAGGGGGGACAAAATCCAGGCCTGTCCAGATCAGTGATATTAATACATCACCATCATTCTTCCAGCATCTTTCAATGGCTGAAAATGATAGATAACAGCCATACATAAATACTTATCACGGTATTTCCTTTGAGAATTAAACAACATTAGGAAAACACAGATAAAGAGTAAGAAGTAGTAAAGCAAGGAAAGGCAAGAATGAAGAAAAAGAAAAGCAACTACAAACTAATCTAATTCATAGCAGCCCCAATTTGTAGATTGTCTAAGCTTTTTATCTTTTCAAACCATTTTTGCTTTTACTATGTCCAGTTATATTATAGTTTCTGTTCATTAAGAGAAGCTGTTACATCTCATGAGTAGTTTCTTTAGCAACATTAGCTCTTATTACTACTAGCAGGAGCTCCTTAAAAAACAACTGGAAAAATTTTCCTTCCCCTGGAAAAAGTGACTCAAGTTGGTCATCTAAATTCACTGGAAATTCACTGATTTTTTTTCAGGAGGAATCTTCTCTTTGCCTTTAATCCTATATCAGGTTTATACAAGTTGCAAAAATAGCAAAATAACTTTTTATTGGGAGGTGGGGTGGGAAATGAACAAAAAGAACAAAAAATGAACAAAAGGTTAAAACATATAAAGGAATAATACAGGAATTGGGTATGTCTAGTGTAATGGGGGGAAAAAAGGACTAGAAATGACATGACAGCAGTATTCCAATATTTGAAGGGCTACCACAAAGAAAGGGGGGGGACTATACAAATCCCCCTGAAGGGAGGGCAACAAGCAAGGGATGGAAACTAATGAAGAAGAGAAGCAACCTAGAACTAAGGATTAATTTCCTGACAGTGTAGAACAATTAATTAGTGGAATGATTTGCCCTCACAAGTTGTGGGTGCTCCAACATTGGAAGTTTTTAAGAAGACATTGGGTAACCATTTATCTGAAATGGTATAGGGCAGGGGTTGGCAACCCACAGCTCTGGAGCTGCATGTACTCTTTCATCAAGGAAAAAGGATATTGCGCTAGGAGGAAACTCTATGGTGGGGGAGCTGGACTTCCAATCAGCAGAGGAAAAAAGGATGCTGTGCTAGGAGGAAACTCTATGGTGGGGGAACCGGACTTCTGGTCAGCTCCAGAATTGAACTGGTGGCTTCTGGTTAGGACTTTTGTGGCTCTCTGAGTGTTTAAGGTTGCTGACTACTGATAGAATTTCCTGCTTAAGCAAGAGGTTGGTCCAAGGTCCCTTACAGTTCTGTTATTGTGTTATTCTGAGCTAAGTTTAGTATAATGAAGAGGGAGCATTTAATAGTGTTCTCCTAGAAGTTTCTGAAACTTGGCAATTTTAAAATGGGTGGACTTCAACTCCCAATATTCTACATAATTTTTTCCTAAGTCACTCCAGGAAGGGAGAATGGTGACATATAAATTTAGATGGATGGGTGGGTGGTGAATGGGTGGGTGGGTGAGTGGATGGGTGGGTGGATGGATGGATGGATGGATAGATGATAGATACATAGATAGATAGATAGATAGATAGATAGATAGATAGATAGATAGATAGACAGATAGATAGACAGATAGATAGATAGATGTATTCGCCTCCTGTTCCCCTTTAGGTACTGGGTAGAATTTAAAATGTTCCAGCCTTAAAGCCATTTGGGTCAGGGGACAGGGGTCTGCACTATGGTTTCTGTAGATGACCAACTTAAATACAAATTTTATTTATTTCTATCTGGAGTCAGATAGAAAGGAAATCAGGCAAAGCTTTGAAAAGAAGCCTCAAAATAATGGGACTAGACAATCATTGATTTATTGATATTCAGCACAATATCCCTGACTGTCAATGCAAAATAAGGAGCTGGAATGGCATTTCTTCCTAATTGGGCACCAGACTGTGGCTTAGAACTTGTGAACCTGCCCAATGGAGCAATCCTATCATTTCTCCCAGAGCTAAAGCTGAGGCAGAAAATCATTATTTCTGAAACCCAGTCTGGAAAGGAGTGAGGGAAGAGTGGTCTTATTTCCATGGATTGATTGTTTTTCTCCCTTAACACCTTCCTATTGAAACCAACTAGGGACAATCAATCAATGCAACTGGCAGAGAACATCTGCAACCGTCTGGTGGAAGTGTCTTCTTTTCTCATCTCTTTTATGTCAAAGCTAGGCCACCCAGAAAAACAGATGAGATCTGACACCCTCCATGACACCAAGTAATTTTTAAAAAAATATGCAATAAGCATACTATTTTTGGAAAGCAAGTAGACCATAAGAGCCAAGTATTATTAGCTTATTTGAAGTTCTAAATCCAGACACAGGAGTTCCAAATCCAGATACAGACACACAAACACAGATATACACACAGACACCTGTGGTGGTATTCAGCAGGTTCTGATCAGTAGCAGAAATTTTGAGTAGTTCAGAGAACCGGCAAATACCACCTCTGGCTGGAGATTTTACAGTATCCTTCCCCTGCCATGCCCACCAAGCCATGCCCACAGAACTGATAGTAAAAAGTTTTGAACTAACTAACTAACTAACTAACAGACACACATATGCACAGAGAGAGAGGGGGTGGGGGAGGGAGGGAGAGAGAGAGAGGAGAGAAGTGACAAAGTTCATTGGAGGCCTGGAGGCTGAAACATGAAGAACAGTTACAGGAATTGAGTATGACTACTCTAGTGAAAAGAAAAACTAGTGATCACATTGTTCCAATATCTAAGAGGCTGACCTAAAGAAGAGGGGGATCAACCTATTTTCCAAAGCACCAGAAAGCAAGGCAAGAAATAACAGAAGGAAACTAATTAAGGAGAGAAGCAGCCTAGAACTAAGGAGAAATTTCCTGACAATAAGAACAATCAGCCAGTGGAACAGTTTGACTTCAGAAATTGTAGGTGGTCCAACACTAGATTTTTTTAAGCAGAGACCGGACAATCATTTATTTGGAATGGTATAAGGTCTCCTACTTGAGCAGGGGTTGGACTAGAAGGTCCCTTACAACTCTGTTATTCTGTGATTCTGCAACACACAAATACAGATACACATATGCACACACACAGAGAGAAACACACAAGCCACACATTCACACACACATATCTTATCTATATCTATAATATATCTATATGTATATCTATAACTATAGCTGTAGATGTAGTTATAGCTATATCTTATTTACATCTATATCTTAGCTATAGCTGTAGATATAGACATATAGAAATCATCTTTTATCTTGTACATGCATGATATGTTGCTGAAGCCCATCATCTCCAGATAGACAGGTAATACAGCTAGATATCATGGTAGAAGACAAAGACCAGAAGTCAGCAGTGGTGATAGAAGTACCACTTCCAGGAGTCAGCAACAGAAGTACCATGGCCTGAAGAAGGAACTGATGAGGATGTGGAAAGTCAAAGTGGTCCCAGCAGCAGTAGAAGTAGTTGGCACTGGACTTCCAGTGGCATTCTTGTGAATGATGGACCAGAGACCGCAATTGTGAAGGGCTTTGATCTCTGCTTGCCCTGTTGGAGGGGTCCTTAAAGGACTGGATTCATCTGACCCACCTCATAGGGGTAGGGGAAGAGGGGAGACCACCAGCTGGGTTGAGGGGAACCACATTTCCCCTCCCTGACTTGGTAAACTCCCCTAAAAGACAGGGGAAGCAGCAGTCTTTAATGGCTGCCCTGAAGACGGGAAGCTGCTAGGACACAAGTTTGTGCTGGAGAGTGAAAGTGGTGAGTAGCATATAACTGGACAAAAGACTTTGAACATTTTTTGTGACAACCCCAAAAAGTGGAAAGAAAGAACCCTTGTTTGGAAGAGTGGTAGTGGCGAAGGAAAAATAGGAGGAAAATATAAGGTAAAGAAAAAACCAGAAATAAAAGAATTATATGTAATTAGAGACTAAATTTGGAATAACATACAGAATTGGACATTAATCAAGCATTAGATAAAATGCTGGACTTATTTGGAATTGATAAAATTTAATATTAATACTACAGAAAAGTAATTGAAAATAAAAGAATACTAAGAAGAAAGTGATATGAGCACCACCTAAGGGTCAAAGATTTCCTTCTTTTATGTTTCTATGGAAAATTATTGGTCGTATAAATATTTGAAAGAGAGAAGAAATGGAATAAAATATTACTAATCCAACAAGATCCCCAGAAGCTTTATAAAAAAAGAGGGGTGGGGTTGCAGTAAAATATAAAGGAATGTGATACTTTGGGTCTTTTAGTGGTTGACTGTGACAAGAAAACAGAAGAAAGAGAAAGTGAGATAAATGGAGACTTTTGACAGGGACTATAACAGAAAAACTTGGCCTTTAATAAAATAAAGAATAACTTAATAGACCAAAGAAATGGAAGAAATAACCAAAGAATTAAGTTGGAGCTCCAAACTGTTAAAAGAAAGAATGAGACTGATGGAGATAATGCTGAGTAAAGTAATGGAATCACAGCTTGCAGAAGAACAAAGGAAGCTCAGAAAGGACTAATTAAAAGATGAAAACAATAGCCTTGATGAGTATGAGGAACAAGGACCATTGCCAAAGGACATAAAAGGACTTAAAACAGAGACATTGACAACAGAGACAACAAATAAAACAGATAAGATACCCAAGATGAAGAAGAAGAAGAAGAAGAAGAAGAAGAAGAAGAAGAAGAAGAAGAAGAAGAAG